>AFIY01000162.1:0-22567 GCA_000223825.2 Zymoseptoria passerinii SP63 | reverse complement strand
TAGATTACTATAATATCTCTTCTCGCGTTTATATATTCTGCTCTTTCCTCTACGTTTAATAAGCCGAGAGGCCTCTATCGGATTAGAGGTAGTTAGGATTAGTATTAGGGTCTACCGGCTCTATTCCTAGGATCGTTAGGATCTAATTCCGCCCTTCTACCGTTCTAGTATCGGATCGGTCCTCTAGGTCGGTAGATAGGCGGCTAGATCTACCTATATATCTAGCTTATAAATATTTATATTATCTATCGAAGGAAACTAAAGGGAGGTAGAAAAAAACAAAAGGGAGGTATATATACCTAAGGTACTAACTCCCTAATAGCTATAGTTAGATAATAGATATAGTATAGTATCTCGATATAGTAGATAGTTTGGCGCTAAGATTAGCGCTAAGAGTACGTAAGGGAGGGCGTAAGGGAGGGCGGTAGTATATATAGTTTTATAGAGTTAGTAGTAGTAGTTAGTAGTAGCGGCGGTAAGAGGGACACAATAGCAACAGCATAGCAACAGTAATTATAATTGTTTATTACTACTATATATAGTAATCGTTAAATGCGTAAATCATAAGAAACCTCGTAGTAGCAGTAACTTACGAACGGGGCGCGATGCCGGCCGTCTTTCACATGCTTCTCCGGTTCCTTATCGCCGTCAAAGATTCCACTCTTTCTTGAATTATATACCCTCGTCGTCCTCAATCTATTCTTCCTCCCCACAACATCAACATGCCCGAGGAAGAGTATCCCGAAGTCCAAGGCGGCGGCTCCCTCCTTCTCGCCTGGCAAATCCGAAACAAGAAAGTCCTCATCGTCGGCGGCGGCGAAGTACGTCTTCCCTCCACCCCCTCCCTCCCTCCCCACACCTAACCTAACCCAGCCCTCTCTCTCTCCCACAGGTAGCAGCCGGCCGCATCCTCAAATGTCTCAACGCCGACGCCAAAGTCCACGTCATCTGCCCTTCCTCCGGTCTCAACCCCGAAGTCGCCCACCGCCTCGCCCAAGGCCTCATCACGCACACCGACCGCGACTTCCTCCCCTCCGACCTCGACGATCCGGACCTCACGCTCGTCATGACGGCGATTGACGACCCGGAAGCGTCCTCCGAGATTTGGAAGCTGTGCAAAAAACTCCGGATCAACGCGAATATCGCGGATGTACCTCCCGAATGCGACTTTTACTTTGGCAGCGAACACCGCGATGGACCGCTGCAGATTATGGTCTCGACCAACGGCAACGGGCCGAAGATGGCGAATATTGTCAGGAGGAGGATCGCGGATACCTTGCCGGTAAATATCGGGCAGGCGATACAGAAGGTGGGAGAGGTGAGGAGGAAGTTGAGGGTCGTGGCGCCGGGTACGGGACAGGGGTTTCAGAGGATGGGGTGGATGAGTAAAGTGTGTTTGAAGTGGAGTTTGGAGGACTTTTGTGAGATGGAGGAGAGTGATGTGGAGGGGTTGGTGAGCTTTTATGAGAGGGATGAGGTGCCGAGTTTGGTGGAGGTGCGAGGGCCGTGGGAGTGGGACGGGAGTTTTGGGTGGAGCTGTGTGATTTGAGGGGGATTGGAGGTGACGAGGTGAAGAGCTGGACATGTTCTATGCGCTTTCTGTGGACGAAGCGGGCGACAAGGCAGCTGGATCAGGTGGAGGAGGCCAACAGGGACACATTCTGCCACTGGGAATACGACGCCGCCGAAATTTCGTACATGCCACGCCAGCCAGAGAGTTGAACAATGGCCTGGAGTCTCATGTGAGGACTGTCATCGTCTCGCAATCGCGGACAAAATCATACATCTCAAGACGGTTTTTGGCAAGCCCCACGACAGAGAAAGTACGGCCAGCGACAGTGGGCGTTCGCTTCTCACACAGGAAGTAGATCCGAAGGCAGACTGGAGACGGACGACAGTCATGGGCGTGAGCACTGAAGGAAAAGGCTCAAGGAGTGGAAACGAATCTGTATATGATATGATTGTGTGTATGTATATACGACTTGAAGTGTTTGTCGGATGAGCAATCTTTGCTGCGATCGGAAGAGCATAGGAAGAGCATATTCAATGTGCCTCATGACTTCTTATATGAGTGAGTCGCATGAACGAGTCGTCGGCATTGAATCGTCGACAAAGGATGTAAATCGTCTCCAAGCAGCACGTGACCTTCAATGGCCTCGGTCCATCCTTCCCTTCCCACTGTCCTCGACTCCGAAACGAACGACATCATACCAAGCGACGATCCCCGAGGGGAGAGAGGGACATTTGACCTCACTCACGTCTGCTCTGGATCTTTGTATACCTTCCTATCTTCCACTATCGTAGGTGACATATCCATTCCTCTCAACCTCACCCACCAGACCAACAGCACCGTCTCACACCTCAAACCAACACCACCAACCACCACCAACACCACCATCACCACCATCACCACCACCATGCCCAAAGCCCTCGTCATCACCAAAACCCCCGGCAAACCCGGCCAAGTCTACTACCCCCTCTCGACCATCACCCAACCCACTCCAAACCCCTCCGCCAACGACCTCATAATCCACATCTCCGCCGCAGCCCTCAACCACCGCGACCTCTTCATCCGCCAAGCCCTCTACGGCGCCATCGGCTTCGGCGTGCCCCTCCTCGCCGACGGCTGCGGGATCGTCACCTCGACGGGTTCATCTCCGGAAGCGAAAAAATGGCTGGGGAAAAGAGTGATTTTGAACCCCGGACATGGATGGAAGGATAGTCCCGATGGACCGGAGAGCAAGACGGGATATGCGATTTTGGGAGGTACGAAGTTGAACCCGTTGGGAACCGCGGCGGAGGTGGTGAAAGTCGACGCTGGGGAGGTGGAGGAGGCGCCGGGACATTTGACGGATGCGGAAGCGGCGGCGTTGCCGTTGGCGGGCTTGACGGCTTGGAGGGCGGTGGTCACTAAGGCCGGCGGCGGGGCGACGATGGCGGGGAAGAATGTCCTTGTGACGGGGATCGGGGGCGGGGTCGCGGTTATGGCGGTGTTGTTCTTGGTGGCCATGGGGGCGAATGTGTGGGTGAGTAGTAGTTCGGAGGAGAAATTGGGGAGGGCGAGGGAGTTGGGGGCGTTGGGCGGGGTGGATTATAGGGAGAAGGGGTGGGAGAAGAGGTTGGTGGGGATGTTGCCGGAGGGGAGTAAGAAGTTGGATGTGATTGTTGATGGGGCTGGGGGGGATGTGGTGGAGAAGGGGGTGAAGTTGTTGAAGGTGAGTTTGTTGTTGTTGTTGTTGTTGTTGCTCGTTTTGACGATGGAGGGGTTTGCTGACTGATTGGTGTGCTCAGGACGGCGGTATCATTTCGCAGTACGGCATGACGGTCTCGCCCAAGATGACCTGGTCCATGCCCGCCGTGCTTAAGAATATCGAGCTCCGTGGCAGCACGATGGGTTCGCGCAAGGAATTCGCGGACTTGGTCAAGTTTGTCAACGAGAAGAACTTGAGACCGTTGGTGCACCGAACTGTCAAGGGGATTGACAATCTGAAGGACATTGACTCGTTGTTCGAGGATATGAAGAATGGGAGTCAGTTGGGCAAGTTGGTGATTGAGATTGGTGGGGCGAAGAGCAAGTTGTAGACGAGGGATGATGTGCTGGTAAGGAGTTATGAGCCTTGAGGGATGGTAGGTATTTCCATTAGCCTGTTGGTCAATTGTATGCTGACTCCAGCTCGCAGTGCGTTTGTTGACAGATGAGGTGTACATATCGAATGATTGATGATCCGTCTTCATACGAACCAAGTAAGAACTCTGGTCGAAGTGAGAACTCTGGTGTGTTCGCGCAGTCAGGAAGGTGATGTTGTTGTTCCCTCCCATGGCACCCCGTCTCCTTCCCCCTTTTATTCCATCTACAAGTACCTCACGTCCTCACTCACCGACAGCAAATATGCCAATTGCCAACAGTTCAAACCCAAAGAGCATGACTACGACATAACAATAGAGGAGACTCCCCCATCCCTACCAGACACCGCAACATCCCGGCATTTCGATCGCAATCCTCCACCATGTCCAGGTTCGGCGGCTTGAGACTCAGTACCACCGGCGACACTGAAGCAATAAGACCAGCTGCAACAGTCCAGTCTCCGCTTTCGATATCGTCAAACTCACCCTCGTCGTCCAATCCATCGCTGGAAGAGGAGCCTGTCAATGTGGCATCCCAAAATGTCGAGGACACACAGCGAGACGTCCCTCATGGAACAGTGGAGGAGGATGATCCTGGCGAGGAGACGGCGACAAATTTGGGCACAGCTCGAATACCGCTATCGCCATCAAGAAATGCAGCGCTTGAAGGAGAGATCCTCAGTACACCTTTCGAGAATGCGGATGGAGCTCCGGCAGAAGTACCCATCGCGGCATTTGAGAACGGCAGTGGTGCTCGGCGAGACTTTTCACGTGGAATCGAGGAGAAGAACCAGGCTGGCGACGATGCGGCGCCAAATTTGGACTTGGCTCAGGTACGACTACCCCTAGCAGGGATCGCGTCGCCTGGAGGAGTGATTCTCAATACACCAGTCGAGCAACCCGATGGCCTACCCGAACCCACCACGCCGGCATCACGACGGCCTGGTACACTTGATTGGTATCGCAGAGTCATGGACCCCCTCGATTTTAAAGCTACGAACGCGGCGATATTTGCCCAGGAGTTGGCGGCCGCCGAGGCCGCTTCCCGTCCACCCCCTGGTCCGGCCCCATCGCCATTCGCGTTCAATATCGGCGGCTTGACTCCAATCCACTGGACGCCGGCGGAGCGAAGAGAAATTGAAGCTGCATTGATCAATCCGCGCTTGAGTCCCGTCTCACAGGCGTTCCTCGATAGAAGAGCTTCACTCAACGCCCCTAGATCAGGTTTCGCATACAATGATGGCATCGCTTCTTCTGTCGCGGCTCCCGCGCCTACAGACATCGGTATGGACGCTGCCGGTAATGCATCAACAGGTCCGGCTCCCGCTCAAGTCACGCCAATGCATTTCAACGAAACATCAGGGATCCAATCTGCCATGTCGCAGTCTGCTCAGACCACCAGCGGTCTAGGTGCATCGCCTCCTGTTCCGGCTCCATCCTTTGCTCAAGACAACATGGGCAATGTGTTGGCTGCTTCGGAGTCATCGCAACGACCAAGGGTACGCACCCGGCCCGTATACGACGAGAAGACTGAAACCATACATTTTGTCCCACTACATCCTGTTCCCCAACATCCCGTCCTCCAAAATCCGGTCCCGCAACATCCTTCAACCTCCTCCGAGATGAACAACAGTGGCAATGTCGTGACGGGCCATTCTGCCAATCAAATAGCGCAGACAACGTTCGCTGGACCGACGGCAGCTCAAACTCCCGATTTTCGGTCGGCCTACAATACCAGCGGGTCAGTCCCTCCGCTCCATCTCCCATCTTTACCCGAACAGAGCCAGAACAGCCAGATGTCGCATGATCCGAATACAAAGCGAGACATCGGCCACGTGTCGGCAGCATCCCATGCTACCAGGGTCCTTCCTCCAACGCCATTGTCCGCGAAGCGCAACAACGACCGAATGATCATGGACATGCATGCCGGAACCGCAATCTACAAAGCTGATAGAGCCGAAGCTTTGAGGAAGCAAGCCGCACAGGTTGCAGCCGAGGAAATCAGAAGCACAAGAGATGAACATGAGAGAAACAAAGCCCAGGAGATGCAAGCAAAGATGCAAGCCGAGATGCTTGGAGCAGGGTATCAAATGCCGCCGAACACCCTGACCTCGTCTCTGACGCCGCAGATGACTGCCTTTGAATCGCTGTCTCCATTTCCTGCCGGCAACTTGAATCCGATCCCGTCGTTTCCGTCGTCAGTACAGCGCGTGTATATGGCTGGGACGCCCGAATTCAACCCACCGGCCCCTTCAATCGCTCAGGCGAGCGGTAGCGGCCGTGCGACAGGCCGTGCGACAACGGCTCAAGCCACTCCACAACCGCCACCGCAAACACCAGTCGCGAGGCCCCCAAGTCAAAGACCAGTCCACACAAACGCTACGAGTACCACCGCAGGACCAAGTCGTCCGCCTAGAGCCTCAAGGCAGACATACAAAGGGCGGTCTGGACAAAAGTTCCGAGAAGGTACGCCCGTTCTTGCTCCCGGACAGGAGACTTACACGCCGCAGCATCGACGTAAATCGGGAAAACAGCCTACTAGGGTTGAAGCTCCAGCTCCGGAATCCGTCCTCTCGGCAGGTGGAGGACAGTCCACCGGGAATACAACGCACTCGTATGGACAGACGTATCGAGAGGGTACGCCTGTGGCTGCCCCTGGACAGGAAGTTCATACGCCGCGGACTCGACGTAAGTCGGCGAAGAAACCTACTAGGGTTGGAGCTCCAGCTGCAATTCCGACTCCAAGTCAATCGGGTCCGGCAAGTAGAATGCCGCGAGCAAGCCAGTCGACTCAAGTCAAGCCGGCAACGACAAGTGGCGTGCCGCGGACATCCTGTCAAAGATGTCGGAGCAAGAGAGCTTGGTGTAGCCAAGAGACACCTCAGTGTGAGGGATGCAGAGAAGCACAGGAGATGTGTTTATACCCCACTATGCCCATGCGGTATGATGCCTCCGGGTCTAGGTCTACGAACATCGCTGACATACACGCAGGGACCTTGTACAGCAACACATGGACAACACCGCACGTCTTGCCGCTGCGAATGCCACATCAGCGAGAGCAATAGGCGCTGCAGCCACGAGCCTGGCCTCAAGTCAACTGCCTCAAGCGATTCCGCCGGCTGGAGTACCTCAACCGTTGCAGTTCAGTCAAATGTCTTCCGGACCCATCGCATCTCCATCATCCGGGCCTGCATTCCTTGATGCTCTCGCAACCATGCCCAGTGCTCAGGCTCTAGCCGATTATGAAGCAATAGTCAATCGTTTCCAGTCTGCTTCCAATCCTGGCCCTGCATCCCGCATGGCACCTGCATTGTCATAGCAAGGCGGTTCTGTGGCCACTGGGACGAACTTGAGACCAGAGCAGGTTGCTGGAGGTCCACTCACTCAATCACAACGACATATGCCTCCAGTGTCAAATCCTGGACTCGGCCCTTCGTCTACGCGGCAGCGAGGCAGCGCTCCGGATACGGCGGCTTCGAATACATTCCCTCGACTGCCAGCCTCTACTTCTAACGCTGGTCCGGCTTCACGCATAGCATCTACATCTTCAGGGCAAGGCGAACCGAGGGCATCTGGGACGAGCTGGCTGCCACATCAGGCTATTGGAAGCCCGATGTCTCCAGCGTCGAATTTTCTACCCAATCCGCCCTCTGCGCGGCAGCTAGGCAAAGCACCGGTCACGGCAACTTCGAACGCGGGACCCCGCCTGCCAGCTTCTGCGTTCAACGCTGGTCCTGCATCGCACATGGCACCTACATCGTCTGGGCAAGGCGTGCCTGTTGCCGCTGGGCCGAGCTCGATGTCGCGCCAGGCTGGCGGAAGTTCAGTGCCTCCAGTGTGGTATTCTGTTTATGACCCTCTGCTTGCGCGGCGGCTAGGCAAAACACTGGTCACCGCAAATTCGAGTACGATTCCTCCGTCGATGCAGACTGTCAGCCAGTCGCAAGATCGGTTGCCTCCTGTGTCCAACTATGCACTCAATCTTCCATCTGCGCGGCAGCGAGGTAAGGCACCGGTCATGGCAACTTCGGGTACGATTCCTTCATCGGCGCAGACTGTCAGCCAATCGCAAGATCAGTCGTCTCCACCAGTGCCCAACTTTGCACCCGATTTTCCCTCTGCGCGGCAGAGAGGTAAGGCACCGGTCATGGCAACTTCGAATACCATTCCTCCATCGCCGCAGTATCAGCCTATCGCGGGACCATCGAGATCATGGGATGGAGCAGCCAGCTCTGTCCCGTATCTGGGCTCCGTGTTACCTTCGGCGGCGCCACTGGGACGATCCGTGTCTGCGGGTGAAGCGATTGCAGCGACATCGATGGCTCCGAAATCTTCGGCGGAGTTGCAAGCATATCTTGAGCATGCAGCGCCTGAACCAGCAGCAGCTGGTCCAACAGCACCCGATCAAAGGGCGCAGGATCATCCCTTGCCAATAGACCTCACGTCGCCTCCGTTCATTATCATACCAGCAACTGCGATCCATCTCACGTCTCCTTCGCCACGCCTACAATCTGCAAGAACAATTCCTGAAACACTGCCCGATGTGGTGCCTGCTCCGTCTTCCCAACAACTTGTCGTATCGGTTCCGGATCCGACACCAGATCCTGATGCTATCGAGTTTTTTGAAGGCGCGGTCACCACCTTCCAGGATGACTCTCTTGATGAGTTGCCATCTTCGATAGCGCCTGCCTCTCCGGGTGGCCAACCTGGTCCGAACAGTCCGTCCCCAGTTCGCTGGCACGCTCAACCCCATGCGGCATATCCGTCTGGCACCCCAACACGCTATCATCCAGGCCCGCCGCAGATACATCCGTACCAGCAGCTCGGCGGTCGTTCAGTGGAGACGCCCGTGATGGTACCCAACACTAGAACTCGATCTCGGCCACAGTCTATACCTGCAACAGCGGGCAGTATCAATCCGTCACAGCTGTCCACGCAGAATGCTGGCCGCGGTCAAGGTCATCGAGTGCAAGCTTCTCCATCCCCACTGCCAGTGTCGCCGCCAACGCCCTTGCATCCCACGGAGCGGCCGGCGCCTGTGCCTGTTGCGTCGACCAGGGAACTTTCGACGCTTGAGACCGTTCCCAGAGATCCTCAGGGGCAGCCCGGCGACGTGCAAGAGCGAATGGTTTACAGTCCGGGCGGAGGATACAGAACGGCGCAAGAGCTCAACGAAATTCCGGCTCTACCAGACAACGCGTGGGATAACCTCATAGCAGAACCGCCCAGCTCGGTGATTGCGGACCAAATTGCCGGGTACGAAGAACTAGATCTGGCCGCAGCGCTCAGGGCAGATCGCTCGCAACGTGGTCTGATTATCGCAGATCTCCTGATCGTCAGCGGTGAGCTTGCAATGCAGTTCGAACGCGCGCTTACTATAGATGACGGTAATATATGGACCATGGCTGTCCAGCTCGCAGGACCAACTTTTGGTCCAATTGTAGGAGAAGACGCAATGAGGCAGTTTGCGCATCACGGCATCGTTTTGCGCAGTGGGCCGGAGACCCCAGAACCGTGGCTACAGGAGTTTGGAAAGGCAGGCTGGACCGGATGGTCAGGGTGGGAATTTGAGACGTACGGCTGGAATGGGGCAGAAACTCCACGTAGAGATGAGGAGAGTGGAACGGCTACGAATGCCGATCAGGCAGGGTCAAGTTTGGGTGCAAGGGCCGTATCGGTAGCGTTCACCGACATGGAGTCTTTCTACGGCGGAGAAGGCCAGACGATGTCTGAGCTGGGGTTTTTTGTTGCTGGCGATGGAGACGATGGCTTGAATGCTGGCCTGACGGAAACCGGAGCTGGGAGCGATGAAGGGACCGCCAATACAGCGACTCAAGAGTCTGGGGTCTTCGATCAGGGCAACGACGCCACACATACCGCCGAAGAAGAAAGAACCAGTGGCGTGACTCAAGAAGCTGTGGACACGCAAACTCGGGTCCTCGACAACCCTGGACGATTCCCCTTCAGCGCTCACGGCCCGGAGGTTGTGTATGCAAGGGACGATGGCACGACCTCAAGAGCTGCCTCCGACAGAACCGTTATGCCGGCTCGGAACGAGGACACTACCATGACATCAGGCAACGATGATGCGGTCATTCCTGTCGACGATGGTGGAAGTGTCTACTTACCCAGCGAGAGTGGTGAGAGCGTCGAAGAGGCGACCATCAACCCGCAGCACCCATTTGCCCCTCCTCCGCCACCAGCTGCTTCCCGCACTCGTCTACAACGAGACTCGACCGGACAGATCGGCCCTCACGATGAGATACCAGCCGGCTCAATCAGCGCCGAGGCCCACATCGAGCGCCACTTGAGTCAAGCCGATATCAGGTATGCGCCGAACGAAAGCTTCTTACGGTCGTCATCTTTCGCCGAGCCGCCAGCTCACCCAGGTCACCCGACTTTTCAGCGACCTCGCTCGTCTCTTCCAACTGGTCCGGCAGCCAATGAGACCAGAGATTCCATCACAGGGCTCGTCACTTCTACAATCACAGCCGGACCTGGAGAATCGTCTATCAATGAGGCTTCATCAGAATCGATAGCGATGAACACTAGGGCAAAGAAGAAAGGAAAGCGTCTGTCATCTCCATCTGCCGAGACTCAAGCAGCGCCGACAAAGCAGCAAAAACAACACGCAGAGCCGGAAGGAGATGTCGATGAGCCGTCCGACAGACGAGTTGAGAGGGTTGGGTTGACATTGATTCCACCAGACTTGGGCATGGGTGCCATGCAGCAGGTCTATCGCGATTGGTTGGACAAGGCGATATATCCCAAGACGGGGAAAAAGCAACGCAGCGACAGGAAATTGCCCGCTGGTAAATACACCACCGACGATCCACCTACAGATATCTTAGAGTGGTCCAACATTGTCGCTCAGTGGGGAGACCCTTGGCTGACTGACAGTGAGGAATTGACTCACGCAAAGCTTGGAAAGTTCGGTTTTGGCCTGATCCAGCTCTTCATCAACACCGCTCGAGCTTCCGCAAAGGAGGCTACCGGAGAGTGCCCCGCCTATGTACCGACTACGCCACTTGTACTTTCTCAACTGTGGAGAAGAGCTTTTGTGTTCTACATTCAAAACTTCCCCCGTGGGCATGGGATTTGGTCGAAGGAGGGAAGACTTCGTGCAGTGCACACCATCGAAGCGCTGATGCTCTATATGTTGCTCAGCCGATGCAACATCACGATCACTCAAGAGGTCAGCGATCGGATCCACGATATGACCTCGCATGCCGTGTCTTTTGACATTTCGGACTTGAGAGAGGATGGCGCTATTGAATGGCGGTAAGTTGGTCGATTGACGAATGAAAGAATGCGCAGGAGCTGACTAGGTCTAGTGTTTGTCCTTCGGGAAGTGAAGAACCCCCAGATTCGCCGTCGGCTGTTTCATTCAGTGTCGATCAGCCGGAAGATATGTTGCATCGAGTCGACAGCCATTCGCTTTCTCCTTGTCCACCAGATCAGGACGTCTCCGCTCCGGCATCCGTTATCACTACGGAATCATCCCTTCTCGATGTACCGTCACCACGTCGCCGACGGTCTGAACAATCAAGAGTCACACCGCCTCCTGATTCCGAGAAAGCGTTTGGAAGATACTCTGAGTCTACGAAAAGATTGGACGTGTTCCCGCAACGAGGGGCGTTTTCTCTGCGAAACCCTGATCTGCCGGACAACTCGCAAGACAGTGGGCTTGATAACGATGATGGTTCGTCCCCCGGAGCGATAGACATCGATCAGCCTTTTGGCGAGTTGCAGGGCTCGGGCTCGATCTCGCCCCAAGACCTCGACATTGCGAATGCTATGCGAGCAACTGGACAGCTCCAGGCACGAGAAATTGTTGATCGTTCGATGGACAGGGCTTCTAAATCTGGTGATAGCTCCACCTTACTTCCTCAAATTGCGGCACCTTCCCTGCCGTCGTTTGCGACTCAAAATGCCCCACAGAGCAGCACTCCAGATACCGGTCCGGCTACCACAGCCAACGAAGATACTGCTGCCACCAACAAAGGCCCGATCGACTGCTTCTGCAACGGCCCGTGGTCAGATGGCTGGATGTTGGAATTCCTTTCTTGCGCTCGCCGGGCACACCAGTCGTGCTATTATCCTGAACATGACCGAATTGCGCTTCCGAAAGCCTTGCGGCACTACTGCAAACGCTGCGATCCACGGTTCGTGGATTCTGCTGCTGCTGAAGATGGTCAGCAGGAGAGCCGAAGGCGGAGACTTTGGAATGTCGATACTGCTGCTCTCGGTGTCTATTGCAGTGATACGGGACGCTTGGCGACGAATGATTTGCAGGAAAGGGAACATAATAGTGTTGAGACTGTGGTCCCGCAAGCTCAGTTTGATGGTGGAGAAGGCTCGACGGTTACGTGGGCTGAGAGGGCTGAAAGAGCTGGAAGTTATACTGGCTTTCGTGGGAATCCACTTGAAAATCAACCGCCGCAACAAGAAAATGTTCTGGCTGCGGCGGTCGGGGCGGGCGGACAGCAAGCTGAGACACGAGCCACGGAGATCCAAAACCATGCGCTTGATATATCGACTCCAGCTGGAACGGAGCCTTCTGTACGGGAGAGTATGGCGCAATCTCAACAGTGAGTTTCCGCTGTCGCCGGTCGTCTACCGCCTCCACCATCGACTGGAGAGCGCCAGGGAGCGACTCCTTTGCAGTAGGAAGATCAACCTTAGAGTCATCCTCGGTATGCGTCCAATTCTTTGTCGCCGAGGAGCTATGCTTTGGCTCCCACACAGGGTCGAAATGCTCGGTCTAGTTTTAGAAGGGAGAGAGGGGGATCGGGGTTTCGAGACGCGGGTGACCCGCCGATTTGAGGGATGGGGGAGGATGTGGAGTGCGGTGGGAAGAGTGGAGGGTTCTCGGGGCAGGTGGGCGTTTCTATTGGGGTTTGTGGTATTGGTGGCGGGTATTGTTGGGAGCTGGATGATGCTTTTAGAGTTTGGTTGGTTGATAGAGATTGATGATTGGGTGTTTGGTGCAATGAGAATCGTTCGTTGTTCCGAACTACGAGTCTGGACTCATGTCTCGGATGCGAAAGTGTTACCAAAAGCTCCACGGGGTAAGATCATGCAGCTGCAAGCCATATTCATCGAAGCAGAAGTCAGTGCTTGATTCGACTTCGAGGACGTTGGCCCGTCATAACTCCACTACCTTGCACGAACGATGATTGCACTGATCCCGCGCAGCACCCGTACTACTGAAAACCACGTCGTTCGATGTGCTAGTCGACGAATCCACGAACAACGGCCATGTCGGCGTTCCTGTCGGACTAGGCAAGCTACCGAGCCACCCATGGGCATGTTGATGGCATGGGCGTAGGCTACCGGGAAACGATTTCTACTATACCATCCCTAGTGGCGAGCGCTGGGCCCCTCCGTTTTCTGCCACGTAAATATCCCCTGCCTTCGCGTCGACCTTCAACACCACCACACAGTCCTTGACTCGCGAATAACAGTCCTATTCCTCCTTCCCCGAATGGGGAGGTGGCCTGCAGGCGAGAGTCCAATCTTGCGAGAAACTCCAAGCTCCGTCGTGGCAAAGTCTTCGACCTGTGCTTGCGTTCGCAGCCGAACAATGCCAGGGACGGCTCCTTGAGCTGGATTCCGCGGCTGCAATCCCAGGACGCTCGGAGTCGATGCGGCTGTTGTTGACGAGCGCGATGCTCCTCCCGGCGTCGAATCCACATGCCATCTCGCTGCGGCCGTTCGGTAACGAGACGGGGAACGTCTCTCTCGCTTGGCCCACCCATCAAACTTGACCCCTCCATGAATCCTCTCAGGAACCCATCGCCTTCAGCTCACTGCTCATAGCCAGTCCAAACTGCCTCTGCAGCACGACACCCGGATGGATAAAGTCATGCCACAAACACGGCTGTACTATTGCGCCGTTGACGGGATTCCCCCAAACGGCAAGAGGATCACTGTTGTCGGACGAGCGTTGTTCTTCATGAGGACGTCCACCCGCATGTCTCCTCCGGACAGGCGAGCACCGGGGTACGCTCCATTGCCCATCGGATTCGACACGGATGGCTGGGGAGAATTCGAGACGTCGAAGCCGGTCATGGTATACGAGTCGCCGCTGGGAAGGTTTTAGTCGGGGCTCACCATGACCGAGACTGTTGAACCCACAAGATGAACAAGAACTTCGATGGCTTCGTGGTCTGACGAGGGAGTAAGCCTGCTTTGACAACCGAGCCCGAGAAGAGCAAGACGCTGACAAGGGAGGATAAAGCGAACAGTTTGCTGGGGATGCCCTGGAAATGTGGAATGGAGAAGGAGAGAACAACCTACCATCCGGGTAAGTGGATACTGAATGTATACGTCGTCGACAGTATCTAGGGTGGGCTGACCCCGTTGTCTGGCCGAGAAGCCATGGGCGTCGAGACTGGACCGACTACCGTCGGAGTGCCCGTTCTGCAACAGAGCCTGTGTTGAGCCACGTGTAATAAGTGGACATTGCTTGTCTTGCGGCGCGCGACTGGCACGCGGCTGAGGGGTTCTGGGTCCCATCGTGCGTTAGCGACATGCTGAAGGATGTGATAGACTTGTGGCTTGAGGGCTGAAAGCCTCTCCACCACCAATCAGATCCGGCCGGGTTGAAGTCTTGTACAATGCCTCTTTCCGGTATGGCCAGTTCTCGCTTCCACTGGCGTGTTTTGCACGATATTGAAGCTCTAGATTCTTGCTCTGCATGACCTGTGCTGTGTACTTATATACAAGTATACACCTCCGCTGTTCTCTACGTGTACATCTCACCTGTTGGCCCATCCGTCCTTCCTAGCAGCCTGTGCTGCAATCGATCCGACGGCACAATCGGAAGCGTCTCCACAGCCCTCAGCGTCCGCGGCGCACTCTCCTCCACCCTCTTTATACTACCGACAAATCTCGCCACGTCCGGACCCTCCCTCACACCACCCATCGTCTCGATCCTCCTCAGCGTGGTGAGCGCTGACGCAAGATAGACCATAGTCTTGTAATGTGGCGCAACCGTATCAAAGGGGAGGTACCGCCCTCTGATGTACTGCAAGCCGGATCTCCTCGGCTCCGGGCGAGGAGCGTAGTTGCGCGCTCCTCTGGATGCTGTCCAGCCGGGGAACTGACCGATCAGGTATCGCTCGGTCAAGGTGAAGGCAAGCAGAGCCAAAGGTGGTCGAGCGGAACATAACGCTTGAATAAATGTGTTCCAGGCGATAATGTCGAAGACGTAGCCCTGGCGGACAAGCGCGGTGAACGTATCGAGGATGTCAAACACACGATTGCGCGCGGAGAGAGCACGAATTAGATGGACAAGTGGGGTGGAGAGGATATGGTCGAGGCCAGGAGAGGGTGCAGGATTCTCAACGGCTGCAGGCGTCTTTGCTGGCGGAGAAGGCGGCGCGGCGGGTGAATCTTGGGCCGAAAAGCCAATCTCAGCGCTGACATCTTCCGGTCTGGAGACCAATGCTTGCCCGTTTGCTTCTGCATCAGCCCCCAGACGACCCTCGAGCGTTGCTAGAAGGGCGTAGTCTGGTACAGGAACACGGGGAGCAATCCGATCGGCTTCTTCCTTTGCCAAAGCCCAGTGCTCCTGGACCGCGGCGTAGTTCTTAGCTTTGAGGTGGGCATTCATGAGCGCGGAAATGATTCGCATCGGTAGAGGATTCTCGTCCGTTCCGACTGCGGCGTCTTTGTATAACGAGAGCAGCTGCTGGACGGCCTCCATGCATCTGCGATCTCCGTGGATAAGAATGATGGACGCAAAACTTGAAAGGACACCTCCTCCGCCTCCCGGATTGAAGAATGGATCTTTATTGGCCATGTCAGCCCGGTCAGCCTCGCCGACAGCATCCCGCAGCTCGGCCATGACATCAGAAAGAGGTAGTGGCGTTCCATCTGCCGTGAACATGCTTTGGGTCTTGGCTTCTTGGAGAGCTTGTGCTTGAAGGTAAAGCCGCCGAGTGTCAAGCGATGGCTTGACCCTCTTGTTCATCATGCTCGTGTGAAGTCCGATTGCCTTGGAATACTGTCTCGTCTGAATGAAGCCTTGCATGGCAACGGCGTAATGTAAGGCAGTAGGCCGCAGGTTCTCCGAGAGCATAGTTTTCTCCATTATGGCAACCGCGGCATCTGGTTGACGATACACGACTAGAGCGAGCATGAGCGCACTGAAGGTGTGGACGTCCAGCCGAATCCGTTCGTCTTTCATCCAACGATAAGTTCGCATAGTTGCTTCAATGTTTCTCTGGCAAGCGTATGCGACAATGAGGATGTTGAAGCATATTGTGAGTGAGCCCGTGATCCTGTTGCCGCGAACTTTTTCGATTGAGTTCCGCAACACTTTTTCTGCTTCATCTACTTCACCTGAACGAATCAAAGCCCGCATGTAGCTGCCCACAAAAGTCGTCTGATGAGGACCTCCGTTGAGCTTCTCGAACTGTTCAAACATATTTTCGATGCCATCGACATCGCCTCGAAGGGCGAGCAGCTCCAGTACTGGATGAAATGTCATTACATCTGGTGTAAGATCTGTCTCCACGATCAGTGTTTCCAGAAGCTCCAGTGAGGCATGGAGCTTGTTGGCACGAGAGTATGCATGAAGCAGCACGTTCCACCACTTCAACTGCGTCTGAGCGCCATGCGCGACGGCCAACTGTTGCACTTCCTCAAACGCATCTCGCGCTTGGGCCCACTCTCCGCGTCGAGCATGAACATAGATCAAAGACCAGAGAGCGTCTTCCTGATCTGCATACAAAGGGTAGTGCTCTTGGAGGTAGGTGAAGTCCTCGCGCACCGCCTCAAATGCTCCAAGCCGTGCATGCGAAGTCATGAGAAATTTCGACGCCCAGCAGCTCAGCGTGGTGTGATGTGTCTTGTAATCATCGACTATCAATCCGTGCGTGATATTCTTGGCTGTGAGCGGCTCCCGAGTGTTCTGCGAGTGTGGGAGCAAGCGCGAAAGAAGGGTTTCCAAGAGCTTCTCCGGAGGCTGTACGCTTGGCATCTCTCGGTAACTGTTGTACAGATACGAAACAAGTCGGTGGACCTTGAGGTAGTGCGTTGGTGTCTCAAAGCGGCGGAGAAGGTCCTCGAGGTATTCTAGGAACAAAGGTGGAGCTTCGGCGTCCCATTTCTTGATATGGTCCAGGACACGGTAGATCTTGGTTTTCTGCGGATCGTCATCATTCTTGTAGGGTGATGGTAAGACCTGGCGCATGGCTTCTTTTGCCAGCCTCGTACAGAGAGCGCGAGCTTGCTCTAACGATGGCATCCGACCTCGACCGGCTTTTGAGTCACTCATCATGTCCGCCTGGGCCTTCTTGGTTTCCATTGTTTTGCAGTAGTCCGCGAACCGAGCAGCTTTGTGTATGAGGTCTGGGACTTCCATGACGTGCAACCAAAAAAGCGCCTTCTTGCTCGCCAATGTCGGATCCGAAAGGATTTCGTCGTGGTCTTCCTTGATGGTCACAGCGTGCTGCCAGGCATCATGCTGCATCGCGTACTGGAAGAATCCGCGAGTGATCTGATAGCCATTCGGGATGTTCTGGAGAGCCATTCGATGCGCCTCAAATGCAGACTCATAGTTGTTGTCGCGCAGATTGACGATTATGACGGCTTCGTAGTCTGACAGAGATCGAGCTTCGGGAGAGAGAGCAGAAAACAAGGTCACCGCATGGTCCGCTGCAGTGTCGTTCCTCAGTCTGGCCATATACAGTAGCAGCTCGTGCTGCAGTCTGGAGTCATTCTTGGCAGAGTCATGAAGGGACGTGTACAAGAACCAGATACGCCTGATGTCCCGAGCGTGGACGCTTTTCGGTCGAGCGCTGATGGAGCGTCGCAGGACCTCAAGAGGGTTATGGACGGGTGTGAACTCGTGCTCTGGAGGCACTACGGTGTCTCCTGAATCGTCAGGGATGACATCGGCAACGTCCGTCCCGCCGATGATGGTGTTGTCTAATTTGGCCTGTTCGTCTTCTCTCGCGGCTGGCTCCTTCTTCAACTCGCTAGCCATCGCATGGCTGTTCCTGGGTAAATCCGGAGGGCTTTCTGCTGACGGTGTCGTGCTGATGGATGTCCCATCAGAGTCGCCGAACGGGACAAATCCGACGGATTCATCCACAGCAGTTCCAATTGATTCCTCCTTTCGCTGCGAAGATCTGGATGTAAATCCTCTTGAGGCTTGAATGAACCCTTCCGAATGCCTTCTTGACCCTCTCTTGTCCCATCTTTCGCGAGACTGTACCTTTATCCTCAGCATCCAAGCCAGAGCTCGCGGCGGGTACAAAAAGTCCAGCAACACGCCGTCATTGTGCTGTGGCGGAGCATTTGTCTCTCCGTCGGCTCCCTTTACCTGATTTTTGCTTTTGCTCGCCCTTCCACTGTTATCGTGCCTTGCAACAACATCCTTCGTCGACACTCCTCTCAGTGCCCATGGCGGAAGCTCGAAGTCGGCGGCTCCATGATTCCAGAAAGACGCATGCAAACTGCGCTTGCTACGCGGGGCCCGCTGCGCGTAATGAATAGAGTCTCGGGCTCCGACTTTGAGATATGCTGCCGCCCGCTCTAGCATGCCACCACCGCCGGCGAGCTCGAGCTCATGCAGGTCGAGCTCCACGTGAGGACTTCAGGGCGAGTTGGTGTAGATGTGACTCGTTCGCGCTGGCGGAAACAATCTATCGAGGCGTTGAATATCGATCGATGCGGAGATGATGGTGTCAAGGGATTCCAAGGTCCAGAGTTTCGAGGTACACGAAAGCGACGATGATGATGATAGATTTGTTCAAGAAGTTCCATCAATGACACTCTCTCGACTCACGCCAAGGCTTACGCCTCAGGCACCACTCCCGTGGCGAAATCTCTAGGTATCTCATTCACTTCGTTCTCGCAACTGCATAAAGGAGGCACTGCACAGGCTTATCGCCGCCATTCAGGTCAACTCATGGTTCATACCTGGACTTGGTCCTCAGGATCACAATTTCAAGCATGACTGTACACGAAAATTCCAAAGTCCCTGCTCCGGCTTGCCTCCTTCTCAGTTGCGCCCCTTCCGTCAGAGTGGGCGAAGCGTGGTAGTCGCCGTGTCGACCGCCTCCAGTGCACCGTGGACGTACTCACTCGTTATCGGGAGAGTCTCACCATCTCCTTCAAAGATCCAACCGGGATCCAAGAGCGGACAGGTGGTCGAGATCAGCTCTAGCAACGCCTTGACTTACCATTTGCGGAGCACTTTGGCGCTGCGAAAGCCATGCTGCTCAAATGCTACAGCGCCGAGACGCGCTCCGGGCGCAGTTGGGGCGCGTGCTCTTGTCGGTCAGGAACGAAAACAAAGCCTTTTACATCTCGGCTCCAGCAATTTGAAAGGACGTGTCGGGAGCAATGACCGGCACAGCGTATTCGCGAGACTGACTCGGCCATGGTAACTGCCCAGTCTATCAGCCAAAACGGCGCCTGCAAATAGTGGACCAGTTGATCGTTGAGGCTTCATATCATAATCTTCGTATTCCTCATATACTCTTACTTTCATTGCTCATCCCAAACCCTCTTCATAAACCCCTCTCCAAGTCCCCTCCATACCTTCCAACTCTCCCCTCAACGCATCGATCTCCCGGCCCAAATCCTCCGCGTTCCTCGTCAACGCCGACACTTCATCGTACTTTCTCCTCTTGCCCGCATCCGCAATCATCTCCTTGACGAAGAATTGCTGTTCTTCCAGCACCATCAGTCGTTCTTTCAGTTCCTTTTCTTCGGCTTCGAGCGCGGTGATGGCGGCGGAGCTAGCGGAGGATGTGCGGGAGTGGTCAGGTCGCAGCGGAGAGGAGGATGAGCCGTTCGTGAGGTTAGGTGGTCTGAGGTGGCCATTCGCTTTTGTTGGGGTAGAAGGACGCAGGCTCGACGAGGAAGGGTTTGCGTGTTTCATAATCTTCGGAAGGGACTTCAAAGGTAGCATATGGATGTGGAGGAAATTCGTGGCTTGGAGATAGATGGCTTTTTGCAAGCGTTCTTGCGTTTGACTGCCGGCCGGGTCCATATCTCGTACTCTGCGAGCTGCAACGTCATACTGCGTGAAGGCATCAGTCAGTCGCTTCCGGATTTTGGCCGCTTCGGCGAGCTGGTTCGATGAGGGAGGATTGCTCGGATTCTGGAGTGGGATGAGGATGCGCTGAAACTTGGGCAGCATGAGTCGGATGCCGTGTTCGAAGGAGACGAGATTCTGGTATGCTCTTTGAAGAGGTGTTTGGCTGGCGAGTTCCCGGGCGAAGTCGGCTTTGCTGAAGATGGTGCGATTGCAGTCTTTGCACATTCGAACGTCTACGGAGACTTTGCCTTCGCCGCTCCCGGCCTTTTCTGCGAGGATGTCAGTGATCGGGCGGTTGCAGTGCTGTATTCGTGGTCATTGATTCCACTCACTGAGATCAACATCCAGACCAATCTCGGACGAGCAAGACGTCGCCGGATCGCCGCACACGACGCGACCACATATTCGACAATGATGTCGCCGCATGGTATATTGTGAGAAAGGCTGATGGCAGAATGGACAGGCCGCGACCGTAGCATCGTCCTCCCACGGTACCACAGACTGCTCGAGAGCTCTGATCTGAGCTTTGTTCCCAGAAATCGAGGACCAAAGAAGGCTGGTAGTGCTCTGCTCCGGCGGGGGTGGATTGGCCAGAAGTTGTGTCAACCTGGTAAGCCTCGTTTCAAGTCTGCTCGTCTCCAAGTACTTCTTGTCCACCGTCTTCCTCCTTGCGCTCTTCAAGAAATCCGTATGATCCCTCTCAAACCCACGATTGTCAAGGTATCCAGGCCGGCTCTTGTAACACGTCTCGCACACTCGACACCATAGTCCACGTACTGGTTCGTGCTGAGCTGACCGGGACAGCTTCATCTGGTACATGGTATGCTCCTCGCAGAACAGTTTGCCACAATGTCTGCAGTTGATCTGTCCGTTCTGTGCTCCAAGTCTCCTCCCACACATTGGATCTGAACACGCATCGTTAACTCGTGGTCGTTGCCAATGTGTCCTGGTCACCACCTCGTCTGGATTCGGCGGCTCTTCTTCTTTCGCGGGCATTGCGATCGGTTGTGCGACTCTTCCCTCGGTCATGGGCGCAGGACCTGCGACAGCGTGTAACACTTCATCGTTAGACTCGAAGACCTCCAACCCTCGCAGCTTCTGATTGATAAGGGCGAGCGGCTGGAACTTCTTCGCCTTTGTCATTTGTGATTTAAACCAGGTCTTTGCTTCATCCTGCTCGATTTCCTCCAGATTCGCGTGGTTGTCGTCGATGTGTCTGTGTCCAAGTCAGATATGCTCAATCACATGCGCTGTTCCTCCTGGCTTCCGTACCCACCTGTTCAGCTGGAGCAATGTGACCTGCTTGTGTTAGCAACATCTCTTCATCCCTTGATATGTGTATCCTGCCTACCATCTCTTCATTGCATATCGGACAGACCATCCTCGAGCTGGCCGCAGCTGCTGCTTGCGCCGAGCCTTGCTCGTCACGGGCGATTCGTGAAGTGAGGTCCTCATGATCGGTCGAGATTGGCGTACTGGACGCTTGAGAGTTGAGGGATACCGAGCTCTCGGAGGGTGATAGCAGTCCCGTATTCCGCGTCGCCTGGACTTGCTTTGAAGGATGTTGCGGCGGTGTTGATGTCGCTGTCGCCGGCGCTGGCGCTGGCGGAGCGAGGCCTTTTCCACTTCCGAGTACCCTTCCTCCGCCCAGGCTTCTGCGCGAGGCCATGTCACGAGTATGTCAGATCCAGTTCGCTCCACGCTGGATCCATGTCGTCCGTCGGGACTTGCTGCGTGACAGAAACGGGCGTGACTTCGCATGGAGGTACTTTGCGATTGCCCAGCCGATCGACGGGATATGGGTGTCGTTGCCGCGAACACGCTAAGACAGTAGCGGCGTGGGTGGGGGCTGAATCATCCCGCCCTCTTTTGGTTCTGACCAAGCGCCACTTCAAGATGAGCCATGATTTGGCACACGGAATGGCGCAGATGGTTTGCTATCATCTATCTGAAAAAAGAACTACGCTAGCTGAGAGATGCCTGTCCCGCCGTGAAGATGTCTGCCAACCACACTTCTTGCGTGCTCCGCTTCCACAAGGTAGACTCGGGCATCGGCATCGGCATCGGCATCGCAATCTCATGAAGCACATTGCAAACTGATCAGATGGTCTCGAGCCTGACGCCGACAATTGCAGTCGGCGGGGTCGCGGGCTGATTGACCAGGAGGACTCCCGGACCTTGGCTCCACCAAGATGAGTGAAACTGGTAAGTAACTCGACTTCCAAATCATTCGCTCCACATTCAGTTCTCCTGGTTAGCATCCTCAGCTCCCTCTCCAAGATATGCCTGCACCTGTTGAGCCCAGCTGCTGCTCTTGACTGCGTCGAGAAACTTCTGGTACTGTTGCTCCGAGACCTCGTGCCTCCTTTTAGGATTGCGAAGCAACCTCATCGTCCGTACCTGCTATCTCTTGTGCGCCTCGAGTCCCCGCTGGAGATGTGCGATCTCGCCGCTGAAGTTATTCCGCACGAAACCATGAAATCTCGGGCTCTCCAAGAGCTCCAGCGCGGCGTTGATGCCACCAAGGTCTTCAATGGAGCAGATCGCCCTGGATGCTATATCGTGGACGACGCGCATCATTTCGCTGAGGTGGAACAGATGGGCGACCTCGAAGACCGGCAGAAGATCGCTCCACGGTTTCCCCTTGAGCCACTCGTTCGTGTCGCTTTCCCGCACGTAGAGGGAACGGATGACACCATAGACTGAGTCGACATCGTGATGAGGATCCACAGTGACGGTGAGATCGTACCCAGTAAATTCGCCGGTGGCAGCGTTGAGGATGTCGCCGACGCATGCTTGAGCGAATAACATTGACGGTGGACAAAGAATTGCGCGATGGCAGTACACAACCTTCTCGGATAAGATGGTGGCCCGTATCGA
>AFIY01000164.1:0-36187 GCA_000223825.2 Zymoseptoria passerinii SP63 | reverse complement strand
TAAGGATACGAAGAAGGTAAAGTGCTCGTTTATGTCGAAGTCTTATAGCTACGAGGACTAGATATTTATATTATATATATTCTACGGCTTAATATTATATTGCTTAATCTTCTATTTAAGGAGGTTATAATAGGCCTAATACTAAGGTATAGAGTCTACGTACTTACGGTTCTTGTCGAGGGTATTAAGGTATTTAGAATCTAGCGTTTTGTAGTATCTCCTTACGAATCGTAGTACCTAGTAGCGGCTTAGATAGACCTTTAAGATATCGTAGACGAAGGTACGAACTATATTAGGTATAGGTAGAATGCCTCTACGTATAAGGACGAAGGTACGAACTATATTAGATATAGGTAGAATACCTCTATATATAAGCGTAACTCTATCTACTATATGCTTCCTAGTAATTTTAACAATGTTCTTTCTATTGCTCTCTTCCAGCTCCTATAATACCTTGTTTACAGGATCTATAGTTGTTGCGCATTAATTCGTAGAAGTTTGGTTAATATTATGTTTCTTGACGTTCTCGGAATTTCGATGTTGCATTACGTAATCCGTTCACAGCGTGATCCTCACTTCTACTCATCCTCCCTCATCCCTCCACAATCCCACACCTCGTCAACGTGTCCCTCGCCGTGGTGATCTTCAACCCAACCCTCGCGTCCAACTCAAACGCCTCCCATCTCTCCACCACGGCCAAACTCTCACTACATTTCCTCAACGTCTCCCGATCACCATCCTGCCTGCCAGCTTCCTGCCACCAACACACCGCCAACTCGTAGTGCGCCACGGGTAGAGTCCAAGCGTCTGCGTGCTCGCAAGCCTTGATTTGCGGCAGAATGTAGCATAAGACCGAGTCGTTGAGAGTAGCCTTTGCGGCTTCGAGGTCGTGCAAGTTCCGGAGACATGTGGCCTTGAGCAAACCGAGGATGGCTCGTTCATCGACGGGCTCTTGATTGAAAGTCTTGGTTTCCTCACTCCAGGCCAGTCGAGCTAGACTCTCCCCCAGCTGTTTCTCGCCCATACGCGAGAATCCGCTCCAGAAGTATATCATTTCCACCAGAGGCGACACGCCCACTGCATCGACAACATCGCAGTCGCGGGCTTTGGCTCGATGCGTCCACTTGGTGATCTTGCGAACAACAAAGACGTCGAGCGGAAGTTGACGAGCCATGAAGCGCTTCTTGCCAGTGTTGGCCAGGACCAGATTGAACAATTCTTTAGCTTTGTTCTTGTGTCCAGTCGCCTTGGATGGCTCGGTCGAGGCGTGAACGCGGTAGAGTTCGATGTGGCAGCATGCCGCAATGTAGTAGTACAAGCCATGTGACCAGTTGTTCAATGTCAGGGTGTGGAGAAAGGACTCAGCGCAGGCTTCGTAGTCGTGGAGGTACATCAGTGCGAGACTCTTTTCGAAGACTCGGAGAGCTTCCACTTGTTTGAGAGGAGAGGAGGTGGAGTCTCGTTCCAGGATTTGCACGGCTTGCTCAAGTTTGCGGTCGGCACTCGATAGGCGGGCTTCTTCCAAGATCCAGAGGACACTCTTCGGATACAGAGTCCTCATCTCCTGAAGCAGAGCGGCCAGTCGTGGTCGAGGAAATGCCTCTCTCATATGGATATCGCAAACGGCCACAGCCGCTCCATGAAAGCCCAGGACGATCAAGCCGGCCATGCCACCGTTGATGTTGGCTTTGAACTTGGTCGATCTCCAAAGCAGCTGCAGTCCGGTCTCACGGTCTCCTCTGAAGGACAGAATAGAAAGGAGCTTGGAGAACGCTGGTGGGATCATCGAAATGAGGAGCTGCAAAAGACCGAAGCAGAGTGCTACGCCCGAGTGGGTGAATAAGTCTACAGGGTCTGTAGTCACTTTTTCGAAGTCGATATCGTTGTCCGAAGTTCCTGTCGTCCTCTTTGTATCCTCGTTAATGTGAAGCCGATAAGGAGGCGGGTTATCTTGACCGAGCACTTCCAAATGGCCTTGGTATTTGACCGGTGTTGGCTGATCTGAATGTGCCTCTTCAGCATCCTGAAAGTCCAGATCGTCCTTGTTACCTCCTTCGCTTTCGGCTGGCGACATGACGCCAGAGCTGTTGTGCGAGCTGTTCTCTTTGGGTCCACTGCCCACAGAACCAGTCCCATCCGGATAGTGCTTCTTCATGTAAGCGTTCTCCGCCTCCACGATCGCGTTCAGCGCCGTGAACGCTTTCCGGAGCTTGTAAAACCCTCTCAGACTTTCCGTCAAACTCTCATTCAACACTCCAATCACCGCCGACATGAGCTGTGTCTCTGCATGGCACAGGGCGTACTCTGAGCCCATTGGGTATATCTTGCTCTGATGGGCTGTCGAAGGGTCCCTCAGAGCCCTGCGGTAATGTTCACTTGCCGACTCTTCTGCCTCTTCCAATCGCTGAGAGGTCTGCTCTATCATCTCTTTTTCGAAACTGAGGGTTGCTCGCAGGAAGGATGTCAGTGCTCGGCCGAGCTACTTTGGTATCGATCGTTAGAATGCCGTTCATTTGAGGCCAGTCATATGGTGCGATCTACCTTGTGGAACGGAGATGTGCCCTGACTGAGTTCTGCTTCGGCTCTCTCGACATCTATTGTATTGTGAGCATGTAGTGACTTGTTGGCTTGCCATAGCTGCATACCATCGTTCAGTATGTGCGAAGCACATCTCATAGCCTCTTCCACTGCAGAGAGTTAGCCTGCTGTCTACCATAGCCGTTGCAAGGACAAGCATACGAGCATGAGGCTCATCCAAAGCCGTCAACGACTTGCTCGATCCAAGACCAGCAGCTGGCGAGCTGAGCCATCCACCGAAACGCTTCATAGTTGGTACAAAGGTATATGTGGTCTGTTCTGCGTTCAAGGCGGTCGTCCAGCCGCCTCACACGGAACGGATGAATCGGGATGACGAGAGTCCATTGCAGGAGGAAGACAAAGCTACATGTAGGCGTGACGATGTGAAGGAGTTGGCTGGCGTTTGATGATGAGGTGGGCTGTCCGAGATCGGAATCGCGAGGGGCTCAGCCTCACACATGCGACTGCAAACACCCTATGCCACATTTCACGGTCAAGGCAATTTTATGAGGTAACTGGAATGTCCTTCAATTAAGGGGTTGTCAGGTGTTGTGCTCTAGGTACAGACAAGACCAAATCTCAAGGAACAGAAGGTTGGTGGAAATCGTAGATTATTCCTAAAACCTCAAAATATCCACGACCGACTTTTGAGAGCTCGCAATTGTTACCACGACCGTCCTCTGCTCGCTCTCATGGTATCAAGGCCTGTAATGGAACAAAAGGTCACCGTTGAACAACCTCATTAGTCCCGAGATAGGCCGGGACGCTGCCAAAAATACAAACGATCAAAGTCTTGATACGATTGTTTGGGCAGTGTCTAGTACAGGCAAGGCACTGTTGTCGGCGAAAAAAATAATCATGAGGGTTTATGGTACCCATTATACATGGCGAGGCTGTGGTCCCTAAGGGGGTCGCTAGATTGATGTAAGTCTGTGATTCATCACCATCAAAGACTTGAGTGTGTACGTACAACCCTCGACCTTGGCGTTACATCCAGATGATATTAGCACCACGCTCTAACCAACTGACTATGAGATTGTCAGGCTAAGTTTTCGCAGATGACTGTCCAGGAATGACTCACGCTAAGGAACCTATCTGATTGGTGACCGCGAAAGGGCATTGCCATAAATAATACTTGTTCTACACACCGGACCGGACTCCGCCAATTTCTGTTCGTTGTAGTCTTGTGTATGGGTGTCGATGGTCAAGGTCGTGCCGAGAGCCATCCATGAAGTCAAGAGCTCGTTGAAGATGATGCTATCGTACATGGCGGGAACCAAAACCGCGCTAGTATGGAAATTGTGCCAGGCCTTTCCCAGATGGGGACCAGAAGTTGTAGGTTTAAAGGATAATGTTCACGATGTGACGATAAGCTGCTATGGACGAGGCCGCCTCGAGGATTGTCGACAACATGGCTCAGTCATGCCGGCGACAGTTTCTTGAGCTTGCGCCGACTGGGTGACTAGCGAGAGTTGCCCTTGATGCTATCGTACATCGGCGGACGTCCAAGCCACGCTAGTGGGTAGATTGTGCCAACACTTTGTGAGAGACGGGAAGAGCATCACCATCCTCGTGGTCATGGTGAAGACCTGGCTAGGCAGTCAGTAACGCAGTCCTTCGGCGAGCAAGATGAGGTACCTCCACGAGATGCGCTTTACGTCCAACTTCAGAATTTACTGCTCGTCAATCGTCCCTGGAAACACTAGTAGAACTTGTATGCCTGCATTGATTGTAAGCCATGAGCAAGAAGTCGCTCTCATCAGGTGTGCTTCAAGATCCACTCATCGTTCGCCAAGTCTCTGGCGGAGCCGCGCTTCTCCGGCTCCCATTGCAACATCCTTCGCATGAAACGGAGAAAGCAATCACGATCCTCGAAGTTGACTTCGCCCCGAATGGACACCTCTCGTTCCTCAAGCGGTCTCGGACTGGGTAGAGCAATGCCTGCGGAAAACTCGCCGTGTTCGGAAAAGAACTTGCTTCTCAAGTTTGCCCGAGCAAGAAGATTTGGCGGCGGAGGTCCAAGGAGGGCAATGATTTCGGCGAGATGAGCCCTTGATCGATATGTGTCGAGCTCCGGGTCGCGGCCGGTGAAAAGGTGCTCTCCCTCGAAGGCGTCCCATACCTGTAGATAGGCATTCAGCGAAATTTTCTTAGCATGGTCACATCAATACGCACCATGCAACCCACGTTCCAGATGTCCACACTGTAGGTCCACGGAATGTCCAAGATGACTTCTGGTGATCGATAAACGTCGGGCTGAATGTCTTCAAGATGCTCTCGCCCATCATCCAATGGTACCGCCGAGCCAAAATCGCATAGTACTGGCGCCTGAAAGTCATTGGGCATGCCCAACTCCCGAGAGAGGTAGATAACGCCTCCGTCAACTTCTTTCCTGGGACTAGGCTCCCTGAGCTCGTCAGCCTCAAACTGCGCCAAGACAGACGAGTCGGCGCCGAGCAGGATATTGGCTTCTTTGACGTCCGTGTGAGCGACATGACACTCCTCATGCAATAAGCTCAACGCATTGAACAAGCGCTTCAGCACAAAGGCTAGCACTTCCGCGGGAAGTTTTCCAGCGTCGTTGCGATGTCTGATGTTGAGCACACTCTCCCATAGCGGTACATGCACCAAACACATGTGCCGCCCGCTGGGCCCATCAATGTGGAAGGAGTCGAGGAGGGAGCGTACTGCGCAGCGACCGACATGGTTCTTGGGAGAATTCTCGATGCGTTTAAAGACATCCAGCTCGGTATTCAGCGCATCTCCCATGGCTTCATCGCGCACGTAGACCTTGAGCGCGACATGTCGACATTCACTGTTGTTGATTAGCTGTCGGATCACCCATGTAGTAAAGTGACAGCACCCACTCTGTGTCTCGCGCCAGCCAGACCGTTGAAGTGATCCCAAATCCTAGTTTACCCACGACCTGGTAGCGAGATTGAAAGAGCTCCCCGATCCGAACGGGATAGTATCGTGATGGAACGTAGCCGGGAATGGTCTCTTCTTCGATCTTTGTGTCGGGTGGCAGAGAGACGATGTCCTCCTTTGGAAATACCAGAGGTTTCCACATACGACGAAGAACTGGTTTGCACATGCGACCGAGGATCGAGACAGTCATGGCGGTTGAGTTCGGTCTGCTAGTCGACTAGCGGATTTGAAATAGCAGCAAAGTGTTACATGCCACTATTCTTCGCAGCGCTAACCGCATTGAGAAATGATTTCAAAAGTGAACTTTGATATCGTTACAAGTGTTATTCTATGTGACTGAGCCCGCCTTCGACTGAGAACAAGATTCCCCATGTCATTTCTTCCACACGCTATCTCCTGTTCAGCCCTTTCTACTTCGGAGGCGGTGTTGTAGTTAGTGTGTATCCTTTCGTAGAAGGGGCTTCACAGAAAGCCTGGATCGGCACCTGCCATCGAGCTTTCGGAAGAAGCGCGCACCGAGAAAGAGGTAGTCCACACGTACAACAAGAAGACCGCAAGTCTACCGGCATGCTGTTACCGACCTTCTTTTCCAGACCATCAAGGCAGAGTGCTTTTGTACTCATATGCACGACCGAGCTTCGATCTAGTGGAACTCATGATTGTTGTGCTCGAGCATGGATGCGTGTCGCGATAGTGCAAGAACCGAGAAACGTGGTCTCCTGTGGGACCTGCACGGAGGCCAAGTCGCTCAATGAACAGGGATGGATTCGACTAAGGATGCGACATCTTGTCCAACTGCTTCGTTGGGACTCGATCAGATGGGCTAAAAGGAGAAGTGCATACACGTCTTCAGGTTCGCAAGTTGAGTTGGGATGCTGTTGAAGGCGTCCGGCATTGACGACTGGCAAAAGAGTGGTACGGTTAGTGAGAATCGGAAGAATAGGAGGGAGATGATGTTGCGATAATCTTTTTGTTCGTAATAAGTCGTGATGCATTGGAACGGGGAGAGGTCCCATTCATGTCCGTGCCGGGATGAATCAAGGCCAATTTCGCGAATTGTGCTCCCGCAACAGTTGTCAACATTGATGAACGCGCCCATGCAAATGAACATCGCCTGCAGAGTCGACTCCATATCAATCCTCACCGTCGCCAGATCAACACCTCACCCACCTCGAGAATTGTCTGTCTTTCGGTCTTCCACCAAATCCAGCACTGCCCCGTATTCTATATCCCGCATAGCGGCAACCCTACCTCCTAAATAGAACAGGCTAAAATAAACGCACCTTGGAACCGACGACGGCTTCGCGTCAACTCATCCGCCCATCACCGTCACACCTTCACACTTCTCCACACCACCGCCAATTCACTCGACCACACCCTCAGTTGGACCACCGCTGCTCTGCCACATCTCGGCGACGACGCCATCGCCACCACGTTTGGCAATACCACCACCGCTTTCTCTGTCCTACCGCCCTTGCTTCGCTCGACTGGTCCTCCCTCGTCCAGGAGTTGACACGCTGTCTTCGCGCTCCCTCGACACAGTTGAGATCACATAAGATCCCTCTACTCTCGAGTCAGGCTACGATTCTTCGTGAGTACCCTATCACCGCGCAATCACATGTGCATGCCACTGACGGCCAGCACCACAGACAGCTAGACGAATTTCACTTTGCGCTCGCCCACCATGGACGGCTGGCAGGCAGTACAGAATTGGACGATCTTCGGTGTCGTCGCTGGAGGACTCGTCTATTACTATTACCCAAAGAGCACGCAGAGTCCAAAGGCGGTACCGATCCAGGACTTTGATGAAGTCAAGAAAGAGGCCAAGAAAGCTGTTCGCAAGCCAGTGGCAGCTGCAAAGAAAGCGGCACCAAGCATACTCGTGCAGGACACACAGAAGTCCGACACGTCGGGCAAGGAGAATGGCAACAAGAAGCGGAAAGCCCATACGCAGCCAACTGTGTCGTCAACGACTCCTGCTGCGCAAGAGGATGAGGACGATGAGATTGACATGAGCACGCGCCAGTTCGCTGCGAACATGAAGAAAGCCAGGGAAGGCATTGACATGAAGAAGGTGGAAAGCAAGGATACACGTGTTAAAACAGTCAAGGCCAAGAGCATGACCTCGCCCATTTTGTCCTCGGGCTCTTCTCAAACGGGAGACGCGGATGACGATTGGTCGCCCGCTGGCAAGGCCGGCGGTGTCGATGACATGCTCGAGCCTACCGCTCCCGGTCCGAAAGCTCTGAAAATCACCGCGTCTACCCAGCCCACCAAGGAGAAGGTCAACAAGGCGGCAAAGCAGGAGGTTGTGGAGACCAAGAAGCAGCGCCAAAACCGCCGCAAGAAAGAGGCGGAGAAGGAAGCTCGTCAAGAGGCTGAGAGAATTCGCAAGGTGGAGGCGGAGCAGCAACTCCGCGCTGCCCGTATCGCTCGTGGCGAGCCGGCCAAGAATGGCGTTCCAATCCCAGCCGCTCCGGCGAAGAACCAGTGGACAGACCAGAACGGCGCCCGCCATACTCAACAATCTGCCGCGGCGTCATCTGCCAACAGCACCGCGCTCCTCGACACTTTCGATGCCGAGTCCACTGGCAGCTCCAATGCAGGCATCAGCACTGCTGCAACCTCGATTGCCGATGGAAATCAGTCAGAAGATAACAACTACGCCAAAGCTATCACCGAGAGCGGACAGGAGACTGGATGGAACGAGGTCAAGACCAGCAAGAAATCCAAGAAAAAGGACTCGCAGACCGAGACTAATGGCAACACCACACCTGTGCCTGCACCAGCGAAAGCTGCTCCAGTCGTCAAGCAGGTTGCGCCCGGTACCAAGCCAAAGGGCTTCCAGGCATTGACCGACGAGTATGAGCAACGTGCAGATGTTGCCGATCCGAACGACGCTTCCAACTGGGATGCGTGAACGTCGTGAGCACAATGCTCTGGACGATACGCAAGCTGCAACAGCCTGCGAAGCTTGACACTTCCGAGTGCACTATCAAGCTCGATTACCATTCTTCCGGGCAATGGCAGGCCTTTCGATTCAGCATTCTGCGACACTTCATCCTGCTTGTATTTACTCGCATTGCGGACAGGCCGAGGACGTTCTGTGAGCACGGGTCTTGTTTGGTTTTCCAAACAGTAGCTGTCATGCGGTCATCGGATAACGTCCTTTCGAGCGACGGCGAAATCCGGAGACCTTATCTTTCTGGCATCATGAGAGCATGCTGCGAGAGCGAATCATTTCATGGACTTGTACTTTTGTGTTTGCGTGAAGGGGAAACTACTTGACTTGGCGTTGCAGGTCACACGGCTGGGAGAGGGACGCAGAAAAGGAGCGCGGTGGCATCAATTTGCTGGAACAGAAACTGTGAGAAAGCGAGGGAGAAGGACAGAGAGTGAGGCGCATGCGCATGTAGTACACTTTTCAAGCAAGTTTGTCGAGGGACACTTTGAGCTGTTCATCAAGGCATTGGGCCAAGCTAGATCCCGCAAATGGCAATTGGAAGATGTATAGTTCTACCCCTTCATCTCCGTGGTCCGCGCGTGCGAGAGTGGAAGCATACTGGAACCCACGGGAACTGGATACATACAATGAGGTCAGCCATGGCATATATTAGTTGGCCTCGTATACACACTCCATCGGTGTTCTCCGGCTGCTGCAATACGTGGCAGCTGCGGGCTAGAATCGTCTCAAGCCTGCCCTGCGCAACAGAGTCTTTGTGAGATCCGGCGAGTGGGCACACGTGCGGGCAGATCCAAGGTCCCGTCCTCCCCCCCATCGGTAGGTACCCTGACCAAAATAGGGCAAATAGCGCAAAGCATCCTGAAGCCATCTGTCATCTTAGCTACGACGGTTCTTGGCACTCATGAACACCTTCGTCAGTCCAAACTCCCCTTCGTCACGCTGTTCTGGCAGCGTTCTTGTGTGAATTGTTCCATTGTCCACTGCGAGTTCTTCTTCCTTACACCTAGCATCTCCGAATATCCCCTCCTGCGTCCGAGACACGAGCACTGATAGTATATACACCTCCAATTCAGCCGAGGAACATCTTCTCACCTCTTTCCAATACCCCGGACCCGCACACCAGCAGCCGTAGCACCCATTGCTACGCTCGAGGCACCTCCCCACCAACCTCCCTCACAGCTTCCGCACCCCCATCATGGCTCAAATCAGAGGCACCGCCGGATACCATCTCGGCAACCAGTCCTCCGCGTCCTTTGGAGGCCCCTCGGATTCCTCCGCGACCAACGATCCCTCGCCCCTCGATGCCATCCGCCGTCAGACGAGCAAGATTGAGGATGTCTTGGATACGTGGTCAAACCCGGTCAAGCCATATCTGCCGGCCATTGGCCGCTTCTTGATCGTCGTCACGTTTCTGGAGGATGCGCTCAGAATAGTCACGCAGTGGAATGATCAATTGGAATACCTGCATCAGTACAGACATAGTGAGTGGGCACACATATCCTCTCCTCTACGGAGGAACTGCACCTCGCACAAGACTTCGAGACAGAGTTTGTGAAGGGCTGAACTTGAAGCACATGCTGACAAGGACACAGTGCCATGGGGCGTCAACCACACTTTCCTCCTCGTCAACGTCGTCGCCATGACCAGCAGCAGCTTACTCGTCATCATCCGCAAATACAGCGAGTACGCCGTCTGCGGCCTGATCGGTGTGGTCGTCACTCAAGCCTTGGGTTACGGACTCATCTTCGACCTGAACTTCTTCCTACGCAACCTGTCCGTTATGGGCGGGCTGATCATGGTGCTGTCCGACAGCTGGGTGCGCAAAAAGTTCGCGCCCGCCGGTCTCCCGCAGTTGGATGAGAAGGACCGCAAGATGTACTTTCAGCTTGCCGGACGGGTGTTGCTCGTCTTCTTGTTCATTGGATTCGTCTTTGCCGGCGAGTGGAGCTTTGGTCGTGTGGTGGTTATCATCATTGGAGCCGTGGCCTGTGTGATGGTCGCTGTTGGCTTCAAGGCGAAGTTCAGTGCGATTGTGCTGGTGATGATTCTCAGCGTGTTCAACATTCTGGTCAACAACTTCTGGACGGTGAGTCTCCCATGCGAGGGAATATACATGTCATTTCATGGTGATATGATCGCTAATTGGTCTTTCTGTACCACAGCTCCACCCACACCACCCACACAAGGACTTCGCCAAGTACGACTTCTTCCAAATCCTGTCCATCGTGGGCGGTCTCCTACTGTTGGTCAACATGGGTCCAGGACAAGTCAGCTTCGACGAGAAGAAGAAGGTCTACTAGACGAATGAGGCGCCGAGACACGGACAATAGATGGGAGCAATTCAATCCCCTGAAATGAGCGCGGATCCGTGGGCCCTAGCTGGCACAAGGGTGTCTTGCCGGGTGAAGCAGAAGAGAGAGAAAAAGTACCTACGCATATGTCGTGAGAGGCTTCTGCCTTTCGACTGCACATGAGAGACATTTGGTCGTTTTTGGAAATGATGAGCAGGCATTTGGACGGTCGAGATGTTCTTGACCGAGTGCTCGTCTCAACGAACGTATCTAGACATCGTATAGATTGTCATTTGTGATTGTGCAGAACTGAAAAGTGGTGAGGCCAGGTCATGGCTACCTCGCGTCTGTTTGGATCGACTTTCCCCCGGGACACAATTTCGCGAACTTGGACGCTCGTGAAGATTGGCATTGTATACAGTTGGCCTTCTGCTCTCGTTGAATGAAGGCACGATGAGATATGTGGTCTCTCTGAGATTTGGTGAACCTCACGCGGACCCTGCACAAGTTCTTCCAGGATCTTGACCTCACCATTCGACCTTCCGTTCTTTGCTTGAACAACAACGACTCGCTCGTCTAAGTGAGCGAAGCAACAAAACTCACGGCATCACCTTTCCGCTCGCGTCAGTGAACCAACATGTTCAACCTGGGCACGTCCGATGGTCCCAAGCCGAAATGTCTCGTCACCAGCACGAAGCTGTCCAACTTTCTGGACCACGAACAGCCTCCGACCAAAAAGCGACCTTACTCCACAATCCTCGGACAACCCTTCACGCATACCGTAAGTATCTCCCCCGCAAAGCCATCTCTACAATCCCAACACACCTAACAACTCCAACAGCTCAACCTCCTCCTCCCAGAACCCGCCGCAGCCCACCTCCAAACCCAATTCTCCCCCTCTGTCGGTACATCGCATTCCTACTCTCTCGTCCACATGAAACCCCTCGACCTGCTCTCCGGCGCCTTCTTCACCGCTTACATCAAATCCGGCAATATCCTCATGCACTCCTCCGGCCGCCCTGGAATCGACACGATCCTCACCCTCTCCAACGGTTTGCTCCGCATCGAAGTTGACAAACCCACGTTCGAGCGGCTGGGACTGGAAGGTAAGCCGATGTCGACGTTGGGTCGAAAACATGTCAAAGCGCGGTTTGCGGTGGAGTTGAATTTGAGGGCGCCGGCGATGGTGCATGGGAAGAAGGGGTTTGATCGCGTGGTGTGGGCATTTAGGAATGTGCTGGTGGAGACGGTGACGTGGTTGTTTTGTGACTTGGCGGGTTTGGAGAAGGGGACGGTTGATGGGATGGCGTCGATGGAAGCGTATGCGCCGGTGGTGAGGGAGTTGAAGCCTGATGTGCTGCGCGTTGAGAGGGCGTTGGTGCCTGGATTTCCGGTGCAAGCCAAGGAGCAGGAGTATGCCGAAGCGGCAGAAGTGCTGGAGTGGTTGAGTCTGACTATGTTGGGCTCGCCGCGGATTTCCAGGGATGACGATGTCGATGCGTTCCTCTCGCGGTATCAAGTCCCTCGTGATTCAGGAGAGCCAACTGAGCAGAATTTAGTACGACTTCAGTGGCGAGGTCTCATCCCACCTAGTTTAGCGCATAAGATCCTCCTCGCGGCGATGAAAGCCGCGGGTCAGCAATGGGTCGCGATCAATGGCCAGGCGTTCAGCCGAGAAGCGTACATGATTCTGATCAACGACGGACACAGCACGACCTGGGAGTACAAAGACTGAGAAGGGGGAACATGTTTGATCATTCTACCGACCAACCACCTCACGGAGCTGCGGACACACTCAACAAGACCTCCTGCAAAGGTACCAGGACCTCCTCCGATCCCGACCATTTGTCACCCGCAGTGGCAACAGCTTGCACCAGCAACGGATACAGGAACTGCAGATGTGCTCGCGGACCAGTTCGGCCAGCAGCTACTGGATCTGATTCCAACGCCCCCTGGGCAAGCTCGAGGTATTGGATGGTGTTGAAAGAGAACAGTAACTCCTCCAGCTCCGACAATGGCTGAGGTCTCCTCCCTCGTAGCGGCTGGTCAGCGATATACGCTCTGATCGGGATTGCAAGACGCAGAATGAGGAGCGGCACTGCAGCTCTAGCCAAGGTGTTCCGCTCCGGAGCTCCGTCCGATACAGAGGCGAGGGAAATCAGCTCGTTCCAGCAGACATATGCTAGCTCCTCTCGCAACGAAAAGGGTACTTCCTTGACTCGTCCTCGTCGCACTTTTCCAATGTCTGTCAAGGGCGAGACGTCAGTCGAAGGTACCTCGCCGGATTCGGGTTGATGAATCAGTGACGCTTCGAATACCGCTCGGGTGTATGCCAGTCTTGTCGTATCGGCGAGCTCGGGACTTCCCAATCGAGGGACGAGCACAGCTTGCAGAGCCTTGAAGCTTTCGATGTCGAACATTTGGTCGTCGCGTACCGCAGTCGATTCGTCCACCAAATGCAGGTCATTGGCTCTCACCACGCCGCTGATGATGCCCACGTATTCCGACCAGATCTCCTTCCTCGAACCCGCGTCTGTGCTTGAGCTCTCAGCCTGCTCGATGACGGGTCCGGCAAGCGCGACGGCGGCGGATGTTGCTCTTCGCCACAAGGGCAGACCTTTGTGTTGAAGTCGGAATGTGTATTTGCTCTCGACTACCCTTCGCAAACTCTGCGTGGCTTGAAGGAGAGCGCCGGTGTCGAGGAGGTCCCCCTCAGCTACGTGTGCAACGACGAGTTGCTGCAGCCACTCAATAGCCTCGCTCGCCATGGCTATAAATGTTGGCTGCGTGTTCGTGCCTGTACTGTTGGGTGTTGTATCGTGGTGGAGAGTGGCGAGCTTCGCGGCGACGGTGACCAAGCAAGGCGGAATATCAGGCTGATCTAATCTCATGCTCTTGAGCAACTGCATGACTTTATTCTGCAGCGGACTCATGTTCTTCGTGTCAGCTCCATAGAGAGGACCATTGGACCCGCGGATGCAGTGGTAGAGATTGTCGATCATCGTGCGGGCTTGCGAGGTGCTCATGGTGTCGCGGGTCAGACGGTAGATTTCCTCGCCTGCTGAAGCATAGGCCAAATAGGCATCCTGATTACTTGCTTTGAGGTCGCTGTCGTCTCCTGCGTTTGGGAATCGTTTGAGCCAGAGTGAGACTGTCCTGTAGATTGGACCTCTCCAAGCTGCCATTGAAGGCTCGATACATGAAAGGACTTTGGTCAGCGCCGAGTATACTGCAGCATTCAGAGAATGGTCCTCGACGTCCAAGTACCGTTCTAGCATGCTGAGGAAGACTTCCCACAGACCAGCAAGTTTCGCGACTTGCTCGATCAGGCGAATGTGCTGCGCAACCACCCCGAAGTTCCCGTTGATGATCGTCTTTGACATGTCGACATCCGGCTTTGTCGATGCCTGGCCATCTCCGCCTTCCGCCTCATCTTCTTGTAGATAGAGGAACGAGTCAGCGCGGGCTATGTGGAAGATGGTGTTCCTGAGTAAGAGATCCCAAGCTGCGGGTGGAAGTTCATCGCCATGCTGCTTGAAAACATTGCAAACAGTCTGATAAGCAGCATTTCGAATCTCCTTGGAAGGTCGTCCAGCCACATCACGAAGGCGCAGCAGTAATAGCAGCCACTGGGCTGGTCTTGATCTTTCAACGAGAGGCTGCAAGTCCTCTTCAAGCTCATCGAAGTCTGCAGCTTCGGCAATAAAGGCGGTAAGCTCCTCGGCTGTTAATTTGCCGAATAGGTAATCGCTGACGTTCCATGACATGGTGATGGTGGTCAATGCAGCGTTGATGTTGTCGGCCTGGCACATGAATCTGTGAAGAAGCTCGATCAACGCCGGGATGTCATTTATCGGCAGGTGGTCCAAGAAGTCAGAGCACACAAGCTGGGTGGCAGCGAATGCAACACGACCGATGGGGCTTGACACCAGACCAAACGATACATTCCTCCAGTCGATGAGAATTCTACCACCTTCGGCAGACTGTGGAAGATCACCTTCTTGTTCGAAGGCAGTGCTGATGATTGCAATGATGTGGTCCCAGCCTGCCACCACCGTGTCTCCACATCGCTCCAGGGTCGTTCGCAGAGCCTCCAAGGCATGGCTTTGAACTTCCAGATCTGTCGAGGTGATCTCTCCCTTTTCCTGGTGCGTCTCCTGGATTAGGCGCAAGAGAATCACCCAGGCGCGACGTTGTATGACCGCCCGGTCTTCCAGCTCCTCTTTGGTGACTCCTGCAACCGTCGCTTCGGCAAGCTTGACCAACACATCTGTGGCACCCTTGCGCGCATCTCTAGGTGGGGAGTCTGAGCATGCGACCCCTGTCAGCTCATCGACCAAGGCGTCCCATCCGCTGGTCGCAGGATCCTCGCTCGTAAAACGAGAGACGTTGAGCTGCATCAAACTGCCAAGCTTTGGAATGACAAATTGGTAGTCTCTCGCTTGCAACTCGAGCATTGTGCTGATTCCTGGCAAACCCGAGAACGTGCGACGAGCGGTCCGAGTCACAGTTGGTGTTGAGAGACCAGAGTTCGAGGCCGAGGATACTGGCGATTCGGAACGTTCGCTTTTGCCGCGTAGCAGACGGCAGAAAGTGCTCACCACATTCATGAAAGCATCGTTGGGATAGTCTGCAGTGCTTTCGAGAAGCCGTGATGCCGCAGCTTCAACCGCAGCAACTTCTGCACTGAAAGCCTGGACCACAGATGCAGAGTCCTCCTTGTGCTGAGATGCAGAGCTCATGCGACTCATTTGTTGAGGAGTGGTACGACTGAGCACCATGTCGGCCTGCTTCAGCGCGTTGACAACAACGACAAAGGCTGAGCCTAGAGTCGGACCCAGCGCGATTGCGAGATTCAAGAGGGCTCTCAAGCAGAGCAAGTTGCGTACGGTGAGCATCGGCCTTACTGGCTCCCCAGAGGATCGTTTGTTTTGCTCCATGGATGACGATGAGTTTTGCGTCGTGAAGCTGTCGACACTGAGCAACGCTCGCGGATTCGAGAACACTCTCGGGCTCTCAGCAGGTGGTGACTTTAGCGGCTCTGCAGTGGCAGCATTAAGTACGTGAGGTGGAACCGCAGCTTTGGCAAGCGTGGTCATGAAGGCATCTCTTGGTGTTTGAAGCCGAAGAAGCCCTCCTACTTGTGCGAACCGTTGATATGCTTTGATCAGATTCCGGAAGTACTGCTCGTCTAGCGCCGCATTGAGGAACGTCGACGAGGTGGCCAGAACGGCGGGCCAGCAAGAGTCCACGATACCGGCCACTGCTTTTACTCTCGCGGCGTATGGAGCGTCTTTGGCTTCAAGAGGGTTGAGCGGTACGGCGCCAGTGCGGAATGATTGTGACCTCCCACGTCCAGCAGATGTTCCATTTGCTCCTTTGTTTCGCGACTTCTCGTGTTGCACCGTCAATGGGAGGACAGTCCTCGCAAGGCAGTCTGAGAGGCCGCTCAGGCAGTCTAGGACCATTGCGTAGACGTACGTTTCCGGTGGAGCAGGTGCGTCGCTCTTGTCCAGCTGCTCCATATACGGCGACCTGGGTATGCTCCATCGCGAGCTGATGCCGGCAATGCTCACTTCCAAGACGCCCAATGCCGAGCCGATGATTTGCATGCCTCCGGTGGCTTCGAGTGTGGCTTGATCTGCGCTTGATTCGACGTTCGTTGAAGGACCCGTGGGTACGGTGGACTGCTGTCCAAGCCCGATGACCGCAGGCTTCTCAGTCGACAGTCTTACGAATGATGAGATCATGTCCTGGACGACCGGCTTGCCGCCTTCTCGCATGTCGATCGCTTCGTATGCGTCGATGACATGGCTGCTATCGGCGAAGAACTCTCGCAAAAGTTCCATAACCAGCGCCCGCTTCCATGCTAGAACGTCAGATTCTAGACACTGTGTGCATAGGCTCAGAGCAGCCTCGCAGTCCCCGGGAAACTCGAGCAGAAAGCTGTCCAAGATTGGTCTCAGGATACGCACCAAGCGAACCGTAATAGAGAATGACTGTCGCTCTGATAGCACACGAATGATCAATGGGAAGACGTTCGCCCGGATTATAGACATCAGCTCATCGTGGGCGCCGAACAGCTCGGGGTTCGAATCCAGACATGAGCAGATGAGCTCCAAACTAGAGTCCACGGAGAGCGAAGCGAACTGAACAAACTTCGTTTTTCGCTCTTCAGCCGCCAAAGCCAAGTCTCGAAAGACCCTGTAGGCATCGAATGCAGCCGGCTTCAGATAGAGCGGCCCGTTGTCTCCAGCAATCTCGGTGGTGCCAGCGTCCGTGCCAGCGTCCCCATCTTCGCTTGCGACCTTTTCAAACACTGTCGTGACCAACTGTTGCAGCGTCGCAGCCGCTACACCACTAACAGTCGAAGCCTTCGCCGCCTGCAACGAAGAACACACTTGTAGCGCCGAGCTCAAGAGGTCTCCCTCTAGATCCGTACCATAGTTGGCGAGAAGAGAAGGTAGAGCCTGGAGAATCTTCAACTGAATGTCTTGCCCGAGATCCGTGCATGCATTGAATGCTTCCAGAGCATCTTGTAATCGTGCTTTGGGCAGTCCTTTGGCGATGACCAGCTTCTGTAAGCAGACGATGCCAGGTCCAGCAAATTTCGGATTTCGCGTTCCACAGGCAATGAGGAAAGGTTCTATGAAAGCTGGTCGACGACTAAGGTCTTGTTCTGTTAGTATGAATTTATTGAAGCTGCGCTGGGCTCGAAGCTTACCAGCAGCAAGTTGCTGCTCAGAAGTTGTAGGGAGTGACTTCAGGTCCTGCAGCGACTTCTCCGCTGCGGTCCGGAGATCTGTGTTCTTTCGTTTCGCTTCGGACGCGAGGTTGCTCAGTTCATTGGCGAGTAAGGTTGCTGACATGATTTGAGGTAGTGGGAGCAATGCAGCAGCCCAGAAGTCCGGCCTATATTTCCATGGTGGTCGGACTGAAGATTATCCGTCTGGACGAGTTGCAAATGGGAAGGTGCCCCTTGTTTAGGATATATGCTAGTAGAAAAAGGACGGAATGCAGTACGTGGACAGAAATGCAAGGAGATGCCATCAATCATGGGTGTTCGTGTTCGATTCTTGTCCTTTTGCTACACGTCCATGATACAATGTACGCAGGACTCGTGTGTGCCCCCTTAGCTACGAAATTATATCGTCCCAGAAGCTAGACGAAACACATCATTTCAGCAGCAGGCTCACACAGATCTGTCCATCGTGACCGAGCGGTCTATCACTACCTCTACACTACGTCCAGAGTCGTACACACCCGTCTGCACCAGCACTAACAATCCACGCCTCAACAGGATGCCACTCCAAGTCCAAAACACCCAGATCGCTCTTGATCTTGTGTCCCTTGAGCACCTTTAACGGCACCACAGTCGCGTTCTCCATACTATCGCCCACCACCTTACCATGGAAGATCTGCAAAGTACCATCGTCACTGGCATCCGCAAAGAGCGGATAGCTGGCATGGAATTTCACAGTTCGGATAGCCTTGGAGTGGTATCGCAGAGTCTTGTATGGTGTGTTGCCCAAGTCGAGATCGTGCCATAGCAAACGTTTGTCGTACGTTGAGATGAGCAAGTTGGATCCCATGGGATGTAAGCTGATGCCACTGATCCATCGCGCGCCGGGCATGAGTTCCTTCTCCATCTTCTGCGCTTGGAGGTCGTAGATGCGGACTCGTTGGCGGGTGGCGACGAAGAAGAGTGATTTGCTCGGGTGGAAGCAGACGGTCTGTGCGAGGCCCTTTAAGCGCTTGAATGGGTATTGGGTTTGATGTTTGCTGAGGGTGTGGATCGCGACGGCAGTGGAGGTCGAGCTTGTGTTGGGTGAGACGGTCGAGAAGTACTCGCCACGACGATGCCATGCGAGCGTCTTTGGACTTGAGCGAAGAGTCAATGTAAGGACAACGCCCTTGTCCTGTAGGGAAGTCGGAGGTCGAGCCCACTGAGCGGAGACGACCTTGTCCTTGCCTGCTGCGGTCTTCGCAGGATTCGCTGCGGCGTAGCCGTAGCCAGAGTCTAGCACTTCACGGCTCGCCGCTTCGACATCCTCATCATCGGAGTCCATTTGAGGCACGATGAAATAGACGGTCTCGCCACAGCATGCCGCCAAGATATTTGTGGTCTGGCCAGGTCTCCACGTCACCACGTTCACGGGCTCAGTGGTGGAGAGCCGGATCCGCCACACCTGTCGTGATTGCTGCAAGTCCCAGATTCGAGCGGTGCCATCGTCACCTCCAGACGCCACGTATCGGCCAACCGGATGAACAGCAATGCTCCGAACTCGGCCTTCATGACCGATGAAGGTCTTATGGCAGGTCGTAGGGAAGGGCTTCAGCTCAGATGGATCTGGCAGCTTCGGCAGAAGCGACTCGGGATCGATGTTCAGCTTGCTCCTTCTCACTCTGGGCGCCAGGTACAGGTCGAGACAACGCTCGAACTTCTCCTTCACGAACTTCTCATATCCAGGTACCGTCCGCAAAGAAGAGTGATCCTGAGGCAAGAAATCGCGTTCTCGGTCCTCTTCATCCTGTTGCTCCCACTCTTCTCTCTCGTGCTTATCGGGCAGGTACTCCGGAGGCGGGTGATAGCTCTCCTCGTAACCAGGCGGTGGGAGTTTCGGCGCAGGCACATTCATGATGTGGTCCGGACGTGATGCCTCGTTCGCCCAAATGTCAAAGCTAGCAAACTCCCGCTCGGCCTCCTCTTGCTCACGCTCCTCCTCCGTTTGCTCGTGGAACGGCTTTATCCTGCCCTCCTTGATTGCCTTCACCATCTTCATCACTCGCTTGTGTTCGTGCATCGATGGCACAAATCTTCGCTTCGGTTCCGGTGCGGCCGTGAGTGGCATGACCATCTCCATGCCTTTACCTGTGAAGTACTCGACCATGTCCGGGTATGGGTCGTAGCCGTCTCCCGAGCGCTCATTGCGTGTCAATTGCTTGAGCGTCTCCAACTCGTCCTTGGTGAGGTTCAGTGGCTTTCCAGTCGCTGGGTCTGTCAGGCCAGTCCAGCCTTCAGGAATGTCGATACTGTCCAGCAGAGAGTCGAGAGCATGCCCCTTGGCAGGGCGCTGTATTCGCTTGCCATTGATGTCGTAGCCAATGTGTGGGTAGGCATCGTAGTATGACATGGGAATGTTTCCAATCGTGTTCGTGGCCTCTCTTGCGTCCGAGTCGTCCGAATCGTAGACCGGATTGATCTCGTCGTATATGTATCGCTCATTTCCATTCGCATCCTCTTCAACCCGGAAATTCGATCGTTCCTCGTCATCGAAAAGTCCTGAAGGTGCCGATGAGGACTTTTTGTTGTCGCCCTTGGTCTTAATGTCTCGCAGTTGCTGTCGTACATCCTCTTCGTCGTCAGAAGACGAGATGTCATCGCCGTCCAGTTCCTCTTCATCATCGTCTTCTTCGTCGTCCTCCTCGTCCTCGAATGAATCGTCGCTGCTCTCCGCATCACTTCCACCTTCATCGAAGGCGCCATTGAGCTCTTCACTGCCCAGAACGTCGTCCTCCTCGTCAACTTCGGGTCGTGGCACCTCTACGACCTTTCTCTTCTGTCCAGCTCTTTGCGGCGCCATTGTTGCGAGATATGTGCGAAACGGACGGCGAAATATAACCGTGTCGAATAAATGAGAATCGATCAAAGCTTCCCCAAAATTTCACAAGCACATGCGTCGATCATTTCTCTCACACGAGGCGGTAAAAGTAGAGCTACCTTGGTGGAGAAATTTTGGCCAAAAGTCTTGACAACATGAACCTCACCGTAAATGGACGCGCGAAGGATGGCGGTGGCCCGTACTTACGCTCCGGTCAAATCGGTTTTATGGGGCACTCAGGGTCCACTCGCACCAAATAATTGATAGGAATTTGATAGGAATGCAATCTTTTTGATAGGAGTGCATTACGTAACGCTGGTATTCTTAGCATATCGACTTTGGCCACATCCAGCTCAGCTCCAAAACTATAGCCTAAACGGGCAAAAAGAATAGTTTTAGAACTGTTTTTAATTAGCCGAATTCTTAGAGTTGAACACTAGACCTTTGGACTACGGTGTATAAGAAATTAGTAGGAAAGAAGACTAATTTTTGTATATCTATAGGGATTCTAAGACTATAGATTTTTATTATATAAGAAAGGTAGAATAGGAACGGGGAGATAAACTACTTAACTACGAAGGACAGCAAGCATAAGGCTGCGATTAGATAATTAAGTAGTTCTCCCTAGTATATATATACCCTTCGGAGAAACTCCGGGTATAGAGGTATAGTATATAGGGGGAGGGGGGGTATACTATATTCTTTCGGGGGTAGTATAGGTAATAGTAGGTAGGGTATAAGAACGTTAGACTAGGCTCGGCGTTGCCAAGCCTCGCAGGTAGTATAAAGTCTCGGCGATAGTCGTATAAGGTAATATACGAATTACAAGAGGCTTACCGGCGGAAATATATTAATATAAATACTCGGCGGTAATAAAGAGGCTCGGCGGGAGTAAGGGACGGTAGTAAGGACGCTCGGCTGTAATAAGGAGGCTCGGCCGTAATAAGGAGGCTCGGCCGCGATAAGTAGCTCGATAGTAGTAAGGACGCTCGGCTATAATAAGTAGCTCGACGGTAGTAAGGACGCTCGGCTAGGACGGCTACGACAGCTGTCTGCTATACTAACTGTCGAGGTTACCTAGTTATACAATTATTAATAGTATTTAATAAGCCGATAAGGGACTAGGTTTAACTATAGAAACTCGCCGATTCTATTTCGAGGCGCCTATTACGCGATTATTAGAGCGGCTATAGTACGGCGAAACCTTCCTATATCGGCGACGGTATTTATCGAACGCCGTATATAGTAATCGAGTTAGCGGAACGTTATGCTTATATCTTTTATCGTCCGTCTTTTCTTTCGCGCGATACCGCTATCGACTAGCGAGATCCCGGCGGTATATTCCTACACTCGTCGCTATTAATAGTAGATATAGCTCGTAATAGATAGATCGCTATATGTAAGTCGGTCTCGTATATATAGATAGTCGCTACCGCGGACGTTGTTAACGGGCGGTTAGGGCTTAGGAGCGTACTATAAATATAGTTTAATATGGAAATTACGCCGCTTATTATATTACGGATCGGATCGTGGACGTAGCTGCTTTAGACGGGTTGTTAATATCGCTGTACCTAATACTTATAGTAGAGGGAAGGTAGGAGTAAGAGAAGCGTTCCGTAATAGGGGTACTTGTCGTAGCGAGTATATAGAGGACCTTCGGCTATTAGACTCGATCGGCGCGTCGCGAGGAATAGAAGTATTACTTGTTACTATCGTAGCTATCGGTAGATCGGCGATAGGCGATAAGTAGGTAGTAAAGGCATACGATATTATAAATCGTAGAGATATTATAGTATAAAGATATAGTAAGGTATACTCCCGCCCGCTAAGGAACGTTAGATACCTTAGTTAGTACGGGTAGATCCGCTATTCGTATTAATATCCTACTAATAGTTAATACGAATGCAAATCTATTAATACGAATGTAGAACAACTTAATACGAATATAGAACAACTTAATACGAATGTAGAACAATCTAATACGAATGCCTCCTAGTTCGACACCGTATAAATAGATAATAGTAGAGCCTTTATCTAAGGCGGCAAATATACGACTAGGCGATATCGTAGTTAGATCTTTAGACGTGCGAGTCTACAATTATAAGAGTACGGAATTAAACGCAGAGTTGCGACTACCTACTAGGATATCGATACCTTATGTCTCTACAGTTCTATTGTCCGTATACTAGCCGGGAGCCGGTACCTAGCGCCTCTCTATCGACGACGAGGGCGAACGCTACGATATAGTTAGTTACTAACGTATATACAATACCCGACTAGGCTATAGGCTATACGATTATTAAGCGAGACACTAAGTATACTCTATAGATTACGCTAAACGTCGTGCTACTTCTATAAGGCTTTAAAGTAGCTAGGCCGCAAGTACCTACGGAGCTAGAAATAACTACTACAACGTATCTTTCTCGATTGTCGCACGATGTCTAAGGACTAGGCCGGCCTGCCGCCGTAGTCGCTTGTCTCGGCTTTCTTATCGTAGTTATAGCGATAGTAATAGCGTAAAGCGTCGAAGATACCGCGTCTATAGGCAGCCTACTATAGTTCTATTAATAGCTCGATCGCCGGTAGTATTGTCGGCGGCGTCGGCACCTAGGACAGGATTGCCTCCGTAAGTAGACTTCTCGCGCGCGGTGTTGTTACTACGGCCGTAGCGGCGGGAGCGGTAGTAGTAGTAGTAGTAGTACTAGTATTAACGCTTACCTTCGGAAGGTCGATAATAGTAGGAGAGGGAGCTCTACGAACGAGGTTAGCTTCTAGAAGGGAGAGATACTAGCTTCTAGAAGGGAGAGACGTTAGCCTTTAGAAGGGAGAGATATTAGCTTCTAGAAGGGAGAGATATCGGCTTCTAGAAGGGAGAGATATTAGCTTCTAGCGCTCTAGTAGCGAGAGCGGCATAAAAGGTTAGCCCGTACTCGTATCTGCTTCGGATAAGGTCGCTACTTACCCGCATATTACTACTTGCTTACCTTTACTATAGCTTACCTAACCTTACTTTGCTAGTACTAGAACATTAGCTAAACTACTTTTAGCTATCCCTTATAGTAGTACGAGCATTACAGTAGTACGAGCATTATAGTAGTACGAGTATTATAGCAGTATAAGCATTACGGGCAGCACGAGCATTATAGGTAGTACGAGTATTACGGGCACTACGAGCATTAGGCGTAGCTATGCGTTACCTAGTATGCGCTTTATAGCATACGGTCCTCCTAATCGCGCTCTCTAGGTATTAAAACAGCTGCCTTCGACTACTTTTAACCCTCTCTTCTTCTTTATATACCTCTTTTAGCTTCGACAACCTCCGATACCTTTTACACTCTTCTACACACTCTAATATATAACTCTACTTACAAGCACTCCTAGCTTCTAGGTAACTACGAATAATATAGTAGGAAGACTTTCGGGCTGTAATTTAGAGCCTATAGGCTTTATGCCTATCCTAAACGACGTCTACGCACCCCGTCTCCCCGAGTACGAGTAGTCTAGCGACTAAGACGATCTAGAGGACGAAGTGTCTTACTAGAGGAAGCGGTTCGCCGAGTAGGGTCTTCTAGTATAGGAAGATAAAGATAAGAATATACTTATCTACGGCTACTCTATAGAGGATAAGATAAAGCTAGCTAACTTATATATATATATCTATACTACTTTAACGGACAGAGACAGCTAACAGGCATATAATAACAGCTACCGAGTAGGAATTACGTATAAGGGCCTTGTTACTATCGCCGGCCGTAGTATAAACAACGGTTTTATCCTTATCCCGTACCCTATATATAGAGATAGAAGCCTAGCCGATCCTAGGGACTGGACCGGACTGCGAGCTAATACGCGCCGGGCTAGATATAACTACTCGGGCTTCGATCTCTACCGCAACTTGTTATATCTTACGCCTAATAACGCGGTTTAAGAACTTATCCCGGAGATCGCCTCCTAGTAGAAAATCTAGTCGTAGATAGTATCGGAAGATTAGCATTACGCGATTAGCTAGCTTTAGCGTATACTTAATGTACTTCTATAACGTAAGGAAGCAAACGCTACGCCGATGCTAGGCAACCTCTACCGTAGGATTCGGTACGATAAGAACGGTAGCAAGGCGAAGATTAAGGCCTATATAGCGTAGTATCCTTATCGTTAAGGGGGGCGAGCTCTTATTAGCCGATAAAGTACTTTACTTTGTTGTTTTTGTTTTAACGACGCTAGGCGAGAGTAAGTTTTTGGATTTTGCGACTCCGCGAACTAATAAGTACTCTATAGAGTCGCTTGCTTTTAAAAAGCGGATTATTGCTTAGCGAACTCGGCAATTTGCCGCGAGTACTTTAGAGACGAGTCTTAGCGATTAGAGTAGATCTAACGGAATTAAAAGAGGGTTCTACTATCTCCTTCTTCCTTAACGGTCTCTACCGCGCTGTTACTTCCTCTACGATCGCTGTTCTAAGTCTTCTACGGTCCTCTTCTAGTATACCGTACCCCTACGTAGGTCCTCTCCTCTACCTTTACTTAGTTTAGGAGTATTAGGAGTATCTTAAAAATACGCTAAGGTCGAATACTACTTCCGCTACCCGCCTATAAATAGAAGTCGCCCTACGAGTTCCTACTACGACTCTTAACGGCATCTACCTTAATAACACAAGCAAGATATTAGTATCGAGTAGCTCTTCTTCGACGTTACCTACCCTAGTACGAGACGTTCGCGAAGGGACGATAATTATAGTCGAGCTATTAGTAACTCTATTACCGCTCCGCTATCTACCGCCGCTCCGCTATCTACTACCGCTCCGCTGTCTACCGCCGCCGGTAGTCGTTCGAATAAACTAGGTTCGAGCCCCTTTAAGTACTTTACGACCTCCGTCGTACCTAATAAAGGGGATAATATCCGGATTAGGACTACGAAACGGCGCTAGTAGCTTTCTTTAGCGCTAAAGTCTAGGGTATAGACGCCTTTTAACAACAATAGTTATATAACTAACGAGTTTTCCTTTACTTTACTAGTCGCGAGCTCTAGGTATTTTATAATAAAAGCTCGTAGTATAGCTTAATAGCTATTACGTTTAAAACCCGGGACGCTAGGTAAATAACGTCTCTAGTTCTGCTAGCCGTATAGTACTTAGTTAGGAAGGCGTATGTATAGAAGGCTTACCGTCGGCTACAATTATTTAAACGGTTAAGCTCCTATTTCAACCTATTTATTACAAGACTATTAGGTCGTAAGCTCTAAGGGTGTTCTAGTCTTATAACGGTTACTTAGAGAGGTAGAGGGTAGGCTTAATATACTAACGTAAAGCCCTTAGAAACCTAGCTTGTTCGTGCTCGAGAACCTTCTTTAAGAAAGGTACTACTTCCCTTCCCCTCGGGGAGGGGTTAATATTTTATCTTGTTTTCCTCTTTTAAAGCCTAAAAACGACTAAGTCCGCCAACAGGTAAGGCGGCTCGAAAAGCACTAAGAAGGCCCTACTATTTACTCTTTTAAAGCCTACAAACGACTAAGTCCGCTAACGGGGGTAGGGGGCTTAAGAACGACTAAGGAAGCTAATAGATTAGGAAGCTTAAAAGATACTAAGGAGGAGATATTAAGAACGACTAAGGAAGCTAACAGGTTAGGAAGCCTAAAAGATACTAAGGAGGAGATACTATTTACTCTTTTAAAGCCTAAAAACGACTAAGTCTACTAACGGGGGGGCTTAAGAACGATTAAGGAAGCTAATAGGTAAGGAAGCTCGAAAGGTACTAAGGAGGACCTACTATTTACTCTTTTAAAGCTTGAAAACGACTAAGTCCGCTAATAGGTAAGGCGGCTTAAAAACGATAGAAGAAAGCCTAAGGATTTAAGTTTCTCGCGTCTAAATACGACGAAGTCCGCTACGAGGCGGGGAGCTTAAAATCGGCTAAGACAGTAACGTATAAGGAGGGAACAGGTAAGTAAGACTAAGGGACTAAGTTAACTAGTAGACAAGGAGGTTTAGAACAATTTAGTCTTATCTCCTATTTAGTAGACTCGTTCGTTTTTACCGCGGCTATACCCTTAACTATATCGTCCTTACGAGACCTAGCTAACTAAAATTTAATACGAATATACCGACATTAATAGGAATAGATACGATTTAACACGAATAGTTTACTACGTCCGATAACGTACTTTTACTTTAGCCGTTAAACGTAAACCGAAAAAGATAAGCTGCCTCGTACATTATTATACTATAGCTACGACGCCTTCGTAGGACCCCTCGACCTTGTTACTATATGTAGTATATCTACTAAGTCCTGCCTCCGCTATGTCCTTATATTAGCCGATTGCTGTTACTACTGCTCCCGTATAGATATCTGCTACTCTCTCGTCTAGTACGCTAGCGGTCGCGGAACACTAGTATAAGATTACTACCCGGTAGCGTCCTCTTGTTTAGCCTCGCTATTCCCCGACTCCGACATACCGCTAAGAGACTCGGTATTAAGCGCGCTGTCGTCGTTAGGGACCCCGTCGGCCTTTTCCTTCTTAATACGTATATCCTCTTCGGACCTACTGCCCTCTTACTTAATAGCTATACTTGTGTCGCGAATGTCGAGGTCGTCCGTATTACCGACGACAGATGTCCCTTCGTATTCGTCGGCGTCGAAGATATAGTTAGTACTAGTAGCGCTGCTTCCTTGCCTGTTATCCGTATACTCTAATATAGGCGTTAGGAAGGGCCTAGCGAGCCTCTTTAGCGCTATCTTTACCCGTTTCGCTGCCTTCTTATAGAATTCGTATATCTCTACTTCCCGCTAGCACTTAGAAACCTCTCTCTACTCCTCTTTTGTTCTTAATCTCTCCGCTCTCTCTTCCTACGTTACTACCTCTACTACCTTAAAGTCTGCCTTACCCTAGTCCGCTACGGTAGCCTTTACTCTAATTAACTTAAGGTTGCTCTAGTTTATAAGAGTAGAGGGACTTAGCAAGCCGGGGTCCGAGTCGCCGCCCGGATTAACGTTATCTAGGAGAGATATATAGATTAGACCTATACCCCGAGCCGGTAAGGGTTCCTGCTCCCGCTTATATCCCTCCTTCGTTAATACTAATACTAATACTAGAGTAGCCTCTAAATCCTAAGTACGAGAGTAGATCGGCGACGAGTTAAAATCCTAACGAGGTCTATAAAGTAGTCGTACCCGAGCCTTACGACCGGCCCCTCGATAATGTCTAGAACTATAGTTCTCGGAGGCTTCTTCGTTAACGACGAGGGCGAACTTAACGCGGATTTCGACCTTGCGTAGGTTGCCCGGCTTAGTCTTATACGGCCTAATTATAACCGATACTTTGTCGGCGTACCGCGTAGATTCGCCGGGGACAATAGGCTAGTTGTCGAGAGTATAAGATATAGCCGGAACAAGCTTATAGTAGTCTATACTATCGATATACTCTTACGCTACCTTGTCGTCGTCGAGTAGGAATTACACGAACTAGCACTCGCGATCTACTAGGAAAGCGACTCGACATAGCTTAGAATCTAGCTAGGAAATCGTACTATAGACTATCTAAGTATACGGTTCGGATAGGCTTAAATACCTTTAACCCTCGTTAGTACCGATAATAGGCTTCGAGCTATCGAAGCGCACTATTTATATTATATAGGTAATAGCTACCTCCTAGTTAATCTCTATTTTCTTTAGTATACGCTCTCGGTCTTTACTGTTGCTAGGTAATAATAAACGATTAAGGAATCTCCGTATATAGCCTTAATTCTTAGTCTAGCGAGCTCTTTGTTTCGAGCCGCTCTTTCGTACGCGATCGGCGCGGTTAGATTAATCGATACTATAGAGGCCCGTAGCTGCGGATATTCTACGAGTACGACGGCGGTTCGAAGTAGGTCGTTCTAGTACGTCGACGAAGTCCTACTCGTCGTCCTCCTCGGCCGCTCCTCTACTTACCTATCTAGTAGGTTGTTCCGTAGGCGATATAGGTAACTATCGGCTGCTAGAGGAGCGTACCGTCGTTCGATTATGCTATATAGCGGACATCGATATGTTCCTATTGCGTAAACTCGAACCTAGTAGAGTAGGGCTAGCGGGAGCCGGACATTCGTTATACCTATATCTATCGACGTAAGGATTATCCTCGTTAGCTTAGAAGAACTCTATACGACGGGGTGCTATAATCGGTATTATAAAGAGGAGGGACTAGGGAGTATACGATCCGGGCGGTAGTATACTAGGGCGTCGCCTATATACCCGATTATAGTTCTAGAACGGCGACGCGTTCGTGTCCTAGTCGTATTCGCAATCTCGGTTATCCGCTATCTATACCCCTCTTTATAGCGCTACCTTTAGTAGTCGTAGTGCGGTAGACTCTAAATTATTAACGCCGAGCCGCTAAGATAGATAGCTCTACTTTAGTCGACCGACTAGTCCCCTTCGAGGGCAATACCCGACCTATATATTTAGTTCGACTTTGCCCTTCCTCTAGCGGCGCGACAATAACCTAGAGCGGCTTTAATTTAGCTTGTAAAGCCTAAAGCTTCTTAGCCTATAAATTATTTCCTACGATCTCGGTATACGCGAGGGAACTAGCGTAGTAGAAATAAGATATTGTAAATAGCCCGTTCGTTTAGGGAGTAGCGGATCTTATATAGATAGTCGACAATACTACTAATTAAACTGTATTTATTAGTCGCTATCTTACGGGACGACTCTATATAGCCTGCACCTCTAATACTCCTTGCTCCTACCGCCCCCTTCCTTAACCTCCTATTACTACTAACGACCTTACGAGTCTAGAGGATAGCTAGCTTTAGCAAACACGGTTCTAAGCCTGTCTAACGGCTATAAACTAGCTCCTTGTCGGAGAGTAATATACTCGGCTATTGTACCGCCGCCTACGATATAGTATCTCGCTATAGTCCTAAGATATACGTAGGCCTCTACGTACTAGAAAACTTAGGTCGCGGGATTACGTTTAAAGCCGTATATAGTCGATAGGAAATTGCCGTCGTCTAAAGTTTAGTTAACCTACCGTATAGTAGCCTCTAGTAGGAAAGAGTTAAGGTCTATATACAACGGTTAGTATAAGAGGGGCTGTCGCCGGTATTGCCTACATTACTATATCGATCTATAACGCTTTTCTATTACTAAACGGTAGGATTCTCGGTGTTAATAGAAATCCCGTAGAACTCCGTACCCTCGATCTTAGGATAGTCGTATAGTACGTTTAGAATACCGTTAACGTAACCCTTAATATTACGATACTTCCTAATTGTATGTTTGTTGTAGTTGTCGACAAAGAAAGCGGTAGAGAAGGCGATAATAGGAAGGTAGATAGCGAGGAAGGCGATATAGTCGGCCGTATCGTACTCGTTATATAGACTACTATTACGTAGCTCGTTAAAGTAGTCTCTCTAGCTATTAAAGTCTGCCTTTGCAGCTTCTCCCTACTAGTACTCTACTATGTAGTTGCCCTTGCTCGTTGTGTACTAGAAGACCTCCCTAAAAGTAAGTTCTCGACCCTCTTAATACTGCCGGAAGGCATAATATATATCGGCTATTAAAGGCGTCTCTATACCGTAATTAGTCCGAACAATCTAGGGCGTAAAACCTATACTAATAACCTGTTTTAGGTACTAACTAGCGATAGAGAACTTCGTCTTTACGATATTTCCGACGTAGGTCCAGATAACGCGACGGGAGTAGATATCTATATAGTAGTATATCTAGATGCCGAATTGCTCGAACTTAAGGTAGGCATTATAAGACTAGACTTAATTAGGCCCGTAAGCCTTTAGTAGATGTCCTCGAACGTAGGCTCGTTCCGTACTATAGCGTCGGGTCTTGAACTTCTCTTTATAGAGTTTTCGGGCGTAGCGATATATACGGTTCCTACTAATAAGTTCGTATTCTCGTCGGAGTACCCGTGCTATATTACGATATCCGTAGTCTTCTAGTGCTCCGCCGTCTAAGACGGTACGTAGAACTTCGGTAATAATAGCATTATGTTCTTAATACTACTATTTCGGTACACGCCTTAGGAGGCTTATAGATCTCCTTAAGTCGGAGTACTAGCGGGATAACAGCCGAAAGCTATTAATTCGGAGTATCTAGTATGTTTTTTCGTCTCTAATATCGTACTCCTAGAACAGTTCCTCGATTCTTGCTTCTAAAGTAGGTATATCGTTGTCGTAGCCGAGAGGGCGAGCTTATACGCCTACTCCCTAGCGTCGGAGGTTTCGCTACAATATAGAGTACGAGACCGAAAGGTTCTTTCGAATGCGAAGCTAGCGGAGGATCTCCTCGTAGTCTTCCTAATTAGCTACCTAGCGTAGGATCTCGCGACGATAAGGCTCTAGATTCCTAACTATTGTTAGCCTACGGGCGTATATAGTAGTAGATAATACCCGGGCTAGTAACATAGCTTAGGCCTAGGAGTTACCCTAAATTGTATTATATAAATGTCCGGATATAAAGGAGAACGTTCTATTATTACTATAGCGGCTACGGTAGGAAGGCTCTACATTTATATATATTCGTATTAATATTAAACGGTGTATTTAGCGCGAATACCCTATATTAATGCGAATGCTACTTAGTATCCGACGGGCTAGATCTATAACAACTAGTTATTACAATATGTTGCAACATACTAGGAGCCGCCGACTATATACGTAAGTCTAAACGATTAAAGCGAAATAGCTACTGTCCGTATAAGAGCTACCGGAGGCGCTAGCGTCTACGAAAGCCTATACGAAGGAGCTACTACCTATATTAAGAGCCGCCGAGGAAGATTAGAAACTTGCATATACACTAGACAACTGTTGTACAAAGGAATTAAACGTTATATATATTTATCGGATACTATCCCCGCCTCGGAGGCTATAATTACGATTAAGCCTATAGAGGATGTTATCGCCGTACAGGACGTAGCTAGAGAGACTCGCGTCGAAGTCCTTAAGATATTTAGAATGTCTATCTTTATACTAAGTTGTAGACGGATTACGGAGAGGATAATATACCGCGCTATGTCCTATCCTTATTATATCTAGCTGCTCTAACTAACGGCTTAAAAGATTAGGCGAGATCTAACTAGGTCGTTAGTGTTCGATATACTACAAGAACGTTTATAATAATAAGGTGTAGAGGCAACATTATTATAATATAAGCTGTTTATTCTAGATACCGTAATCGTAACGGTCCCTTAGGCATTACCCGCTAACTCGAACGTATTACTAAATACTACGTAAGGAAATTAAAAAACTAGATTACCGGTCTATAATACTCCCTCCGAGTACCCCCTCCGGCTATTTTAACGTTACGTAGCCTATATAGGACTTATACGACTCTAGATACTATCGTAAAGGAAAGTATACGTTCGTCTTAGATATCTACCCGGGCCTATTCCCCGGGTCTTAAAAGGGCTGTCTACGTAAACAAGCTGCCTTAAATAGGTTGTGCCTTTAGTATTCTCTCTCCGGCCCCCCCCTAATTATTCGGCCCTATTAAAGCGGTAGCTATAAAGTTCGACCTAGGCGTCGATAATCTTCTAGCGGCGACCTACCGGTTCGAGAAGAGCATTCTGGCCGAGACTAGAGCCGGAACTAAATAGAGGAATCTAGCGTAGAGCCGATTTTAACTAGGTAGTAATAAGATTGCTATAGTTATTATATACGATCGGAGGTATAGGGAGGTTTATCGTAGAGGCTAGTAGATACTGCGAGGCGTAGCTAAAGTAGATTTCTATAGTTCTAGTAGTGTAGCTACGCACTAGCCGAGCGTTAATCTATACCCGGGCTACTCGGTTATTGTCTAGCGGAATAATATCTTCTATAACGACGACGTAGTATATACTATCTAGCTCGTTGCCGACAGATAATCGGAAATTAGATAGACCGGCTATGTCGGGATTCGGTCGGCAGTGTAGATATTAGTCTAGTCTTAATCTTAAAGAAGAGAGTTAGTCGTACGGTTTCTAAGATAGGTTAGCCGTACTAGTATTGTAGATTAAGGGAAGGGTAAGGAAGCCTACGGGAGAAGCAGTACCGAGTGTAGCTCGACTGTTAGTATAGTACAAAGGAGAAAGAGTTAGGAAGCAATTAAGGGTGCCTGTTTTAATGTCGTAGATAGCACTTACGAGGTCTATATAGCTTGTTATACGTCGAATAAGTAAGTCGTATAGTTATAGGATTAACGAGGATAAGGATAAGCATATCGAGGTATATAATGTAATATCCTTACGCGGGATAGAAGCCGGTTAGCCGAGAAGAATAACAACTAAACACTATATAAGGTAAGGTATATGTATAGCGAGCATAATAGCGAGCTAAACAAGCAATAAGGTTAAACTAAATTCGAGACTAACTATAAGCTATCGATAGTAATCGCTTACCGGCTACTATCTACTAATTATCTATACTGTTCGAAGCAGTCCTTAGTCCTTCCTTTATTGCTACGTACTTAATTCTCCCTATCGAACATTAATAGCACCGAGCTCTCTACGATAAGGCTAATCCTTCGCCCTTAGCCCTTAGCTCTCTTTAGCGAACGTTAATACTTTTAAGCCTTCCCGGTAAGGCCGATTATCTCTATCTCCTTATCTAACTTTACCTTTCGCTATAACTGCCGTATCCGACGCTCCGACGCTCTTTAGCGATACCTAGGACTAGGAGAGAGACTATTCGAGAGACTCGTATTAGAGAATCTCGGGTTAATTAGCGTCGCTTCGAGGAGTCTCCGTTCGCTAACTCCTTCCTATTAAAGCAATATCTCGACGGCTCTTTCTCGGCGGACAACATTTCTATTATCGCATTTAATAGCTTCGTAGGTCTTTAGCCTAAGTATTAGACATATAACGACCTTATTAAAGACGCCGTAGCGCTCCGGAACGAATATAGCCGCGGACATAAGATAAAGTATATACTCGATACGAATAAGAGTATTAAGGTTAGCGCGCTCCTCTACTCCGATCGAATAGTTACCGTACGCTAGGCTAGAGCCGATAACGTATACAACCGCTACGAAGATAGCGACGGCAGGAAGTAGACTAAGATTATCCTCGAAGTATACCCTTATACGAGCAGTATGTTTATTATCTATATGCTTATATTTGTATACTAATACTTTAACAGGCGGTAAAGTTGTAGATCGACTCGCATACTACTATATCGTAGGTGCTGCTAGTTTTATTAGCGATAGCTAACTCGAGGACTAGGAGTAGGTTAGATTCTTCCTACATTTCTATATAGATTATCGCGGCAACGAGTACTCGCTCGAGGAGATATAGATTCTCGTAGCGGAGGAGCTGCTTAAGGAGGGCTATAAGGATTCGTTAGCCTTAGAGGACGGATTAGACGATAATAGACTAGACGATAATAGGTCGGACGATAATAAATTAGTAGAGTCTAGCTAAGAACGGCGGACGAGTGCCTTATAGGGCGTTAGCGGATTATAGTATTCGGGCGTAGGTTTGTTAAGCGAACCGATTAAACAGCAGTAGTAAAAGTAAGCGAGACAATCTGTTCTCTAATAACTAACGCCGTTACTCGATTACCTATCGCTATATAGTCTAGATGTTTCGTATATCTATCGTTAACTATATAGAGGCTCCTTTAGGTTCGTACATTCCGTACACGCTATATTATTACTATACTACCGGAACTTATTATTTTAGCAGCTCCTAGCGATCGGAAGTTACTTAAATTGCCGTCCTCTACCGCCCCTAGTATTTAAAACTGCCGTCCTCTATCGCCCCTAGTACTTAAATTGCCGTCCTCTACCTTCCCTAGTATTTAAATTGCCGTCCTCTACCTCTCTTAGTACTTAAATTGCCGTCCTCCACCGCCCCTAGTACTTAAAACTGCTGTCCTCTACCGCCCCTAGTACTTAAATTGCCGTCCTCTACCGCCTCTAGTACTTAAAACTACGAATCTCCGCTATCCTCTACTGCCTAAGTACTTAAAACTACGAATCTCCGCTATCCTCTACTACCTAAGTACTTAGATCTAGCAATGTACGCTAGCTTTTACTAGCCCTAGCCTTAAATCTAGCAATGTACGCTAGCTTTTACTAGCCCTAGCCTTAAATCTAGCAATGTACGCTAGCTTTTACTAGCCCTAGCACTTAAATCCAGCAATATACGCTAGCGTTTACTAGTCCTAGCACTTAAATCTAGCGATTTACTCTTTTAGACGCCTCTCCTAGTACAATTTGCTACTAGATTACGCCGATATCCGACTGTCCTATAGCGACTATTTATCGAAATAGTACTTCTAATGCTTATGCAACGCGGAATCCTTGTCTATAAACGCGGAATCCTTATCTATACGGCTATCCTACGCTAGATCTTCGTCGAGTCGAGATAGTCCTTCTAATACTCGTATAACGCGGAATCCTTATCTATACGGCTATCCTACGCTAGATCTTCGTCGAGATAGTCCTTCTAATACTAGCGCAACGCGGAATCCTTATCTATAATCCTACGCTAGATCTTCGTCGAAATAGTCTATTTAATACTCGCGTAACGTAGAGCCCTTATCTATACGGCTATCCTATACTAGATCTTCGTCGGAGGGTAGCTCCTAATACTCGCGCAACGCGGAAGTCTTGTCTAAATAGCTATTCCGAGCTAAGTCCGCCGGTTTTTAGAAATGCGCTAGGTCTATAATTCCTCGGTATAGGGTGTTCGGCTACGAGGATAAGCGTAGACGTAAGCGTTAGCTTAGGCGGATACATGTCCGTAAATATAGCGAAGGCTATATACCGGAGCAATAGCGGTAGTATATTGCGAGAGCAGAGTACAGAGGTCGAGCTAATAAGGTATAGTTAGTACCTCCGCGGTATACTTCCTCCTTTCGGACTAGTTCTAGCACTCGTATTAATATAGCTTAAATAATTTATCCAAATGCCGTAGATTAATACGAGTAGCGGATTTACCTATACTTACTACCTCGATTGTTGCCGGCAGTATAGTAGAAGTCCCGACGAAGTTAACGAAGATCGACTATCTAAGGGGGGGCGAGGACGACGAAGAACCGCTAAGTATCGATAGCGACCTAGAAGATAGTATCGACGATTTAGTAGATAAAGTAGTCGAAGAGCTCGCTCCGGCCGGCAAAGAGGTCGACAAGATAAAGCCGAAGAGCTTAAGGAGTTTAACGGATACGATAGGATAATACGTCCCGGCCGGTATATTATAAATTCTAGTCTAGATACGACTATCTATATATACGTCTTGCCGCCGTATACGTAGCGAGTATAGCGCTTCTATCGGCCTCGCTATATCCTCTAAACTTCTAGAAGCTCTAATCGGCCGAATGCGTCGGTAGCCGCTAGCGGGCTATATAAGTCCTACCGGTATCGAGGAGAAAGAGTAAGCCTTCCGAAGAGAGCTAATCTAGGATATAGGAGGAGTTTGGACTAAGCTTAAGACGATAGAGAGCTAATTAGTGTATATAAAGACTCGAGAGGCTCCTAGATCGAGAAGAGCCTACTAGATCGGAAACGACTATACTCCTCGAAGGACGAAACTACCTACTCGTATAGCTTACCGTCGTAAATGCAGCGAGTATAACGCTTTATATTCGTTATCTTCGCTATATCCTCCGTATACCGCCGGTACATCGCAAAATCTATCTCCTTATAGCGAGCATATCGTAGGGCGATTATACTGTCCTTAGTCTCCTCGATCCGAGCAACGTATACTAAGGACTTCTTACGGGCCTCCTTCGTACAATCCTAGGTCTAGAAGGAAGACTATTAGCTTTATAAAAGAGCTAGAGAGTTAGGGATTAAACATACCGCCGGCGCAATAGACAACCTATAGTACACTTGCTTAGTAGTATTCTACGGCTAAT
>AFIY01000165.1:0-22059 GCA_000223825.2 Zymoseptoria passerinii SP63 | reverse complement strand
AGCGGAGGGGGAGATAGCAAACTCGGCGGACCTACTAACCTTATTAATTAAATTAATTAGCGATACCTAATAAGCGGATCCTTTTCGGCTATAACCCCTTATCGTCCCTAAGAGGCCGTAGAAATCGATATCGATAGACTTTATCGTCGGCCTACTACTATTAAAGGGATTTAACAGTAAGGTATATAATAGATAGTTAGATAGAAAGGACAGACTAGTAGCTAGAAGTATATCTACGGATCTACTATAACTAGGACTAAGATATATATAATACGAAGATCTACTAAGGGTAATATAGGTAGCGTATAGGTCTAGATTAGGCCCTATCGACAGCGTCCTATCGAGAGAATTTCCCTATATAGGAAGCTAGATAACAATTTCTTAGGACCTTTTACTATTACGTAGCGAATTAGTACTTAAGTATATCGACTAGATCTCCTACCGTCGATAAAGCGCTTCTACTTAGTATTCTATATATCGCTACTAGAATCCTACTAGGCCTAGGAGGGGTACGAACTACCCCTAGTACAACCCCTTTAAGATAACGAGAACGAAGATACTAAGTAGGAAGTTAAGGGAATCCTTAAATATAGAGGCGCTCAAGTTACGGGGGAATACCTCGTTCGATAGCTACGGCTAGAGGCCCTAAACGGACCTAGAATAATCCTAGATCGTACTACTAGTAGGTAAGGTACCTAAAGCGCTAGAAAAATAAATTAGCTCGTAGATAAGGCCGCCTACTTTTGTTTACCTTACCCCCTACGCTATAGTTAGAACTAAAGAAAAACACTTACGCCGTCGGTACGCCGGCTAAAGTAAAGTAAACGCGGATTAAGGAGTCTAATATTCCTATAGAAGGCCGCCTACTTTTATTTACCTTACCCCTTACGCTATAATTAAAATTAAAGAAAAACGCTTACGCCGTCGGTATACCGGCCGAACTAAAGCGAACGCGGACTAAGGAGTCTAATTATCTATAACTACTATAGATAGCTCTAGCAACAATACCTCCCCTAACCCCGAACTAGACCTAATCTAGTACGTAAACGAACCCTAGAAGACTAGGCGCTACTCCTTAAAGGGAAGATTATATATAAGGCGCTCCTCCGCTCCTTAATCTTAGCCTTAGCCCGACGATAGTAGTAGTATACTAACTACTACTCGTTAGTAGGCGGAAAGGTCTTTCTAATTACGACCGGCCTTAGGAGGCTATCCGGTAAAGAAGCTAAGAATATAAGCGCTAGCGGGGGCGTTAACGCTAAAGACGAAAATATCCTTAATTACTAAGTCTATATAGTATTAGTGCGGAATTATTACGGTCCGCCTACGATTATTAGGGTAGAGCTTACTTATATAACTATAGGCGCAATGCTGTAACTCGTAGGATAGTAAGACTAAAATTAACTGCGCCGGCTTAGGTCCTCGGCAACCGTCTCTGCCTTAGGGACATAGGACCGGAAACACTACTAGGTAAGATAGAGGAGGAGGGGATTTAAGAGGTCGCTACGTTTGCTCGTAGTAGTAGCGAGGGTATAATTCTACGGACGGCAGCCGGGGTCGGCGGTGTTCTACTCTACGGTTAACGAGCTGTCGATGTAACATAGAAAGAAACGAACAGGCCTCTCGCGCGGCTCCTACCGATTCTCTTATAAGCTGTAGGAAATACTATCGACCGGCGCCCTTGTTACTAGTTACCGGCGCCCTTAAAATCCGGTATTATCCTAAACGGTAGATATCGCTAATGTAATATTACTGTTGTATTAGTGTAGTTACCTTATAAACTATGCTCTTAGCACATCTATGTCGTCGCTTAAGTAGGGGTTGTTAGCATTGTTTAGGCTAGTTATGTTATCTATCTATATAGCTCTTAAAACTACCTCCCTTAGTTAGCCCTTATATATTGCCTTATATACAATAGTAGACGTTCGAAGGGCATTGCCGTCGAAGGTAGTAGTAGTTGTTGTCGTGCCGGTGTAGTAGAAGGTAGAGGCATATAGCTATAGCTATGTTGTCGTCCTTACTAGTATTGTTACTCTTAATAGAAGGCTCTAATATAGTACTCGTTACGCGACGGTGCTTGTGCTAATAGACGCAATCTAACTACCTATCGGATAGTAGTATTATTTAGTTGCATACTATAGCTAACGCTATAGTATATACTATAAGGAGTATAGATTAGTCGTTGCGGCTAGCTCTATAAAGGGGTCGCTAGTCTACCTCGTCTATGCCCTCTCGTACTATCCCTTAATACCGCCGGTATAGTAGACGTAGGGCTGTTAGTATTAATAAACTCGAAGGCTAATAGCTCTCGACTATTAGTACGACTATAGCCTCTACTAGTACTACGTCTACTACGGCTACGAGCGTTCGTTCGATAGTTGTTCGGAAGGATAGCCGGCTCGAAGAGTCGCCGGTCGAGAGCAACGATACGAGCTAGCGGCGCGGCCTATTTATCTATATGCTAGTAACGGTAAAACATAGCTATTATGTATCGTAATCGACCGCCGGTTATTATCTGTATAATTATATACATATAAGGGCAATCCTATAAGGGCGTAAAATAGTACGAGTAGACGGTCGGTGTAGTAATCTTGCCGTCCTTTAGAGCCCTTAGCTCTTATAACGCTAATATCTCTTGCTCTTATACCTTCTACAACGCCTTACGGTAAATGCTACGGCTTACCTCTATATACACTAGCGTATTTAATATATACGGAATCCCCTTACGTTAAAGGCTATACGCTGCCTTTAGCTAACCCTCTTAAAGCTGCTACTATAGCTCTATCTTAAGGAACAAACTAAGGACGTTATAGCGTTTACTAGCTAGCTACTTCTTAAGTGTTAAATAAGCGCCTTTACCGCATAACGACGAGGTCTAGCCGAATAATAGATATTACGTAGTCTAGTAGGCTACGAGCTTCTCCTTATAAGGCTAGTATTCGCGGTTAATATAGTCGTATAGCTAGCTAACCTCCTTAGACTAATCCTAGCTCTAGAAGGCGTTGTTGTTGCTATTGAACTTATCTACTGTCTTGCTATTAATTGCCCTTCTAAATATAGCTATAAACGCGACTACTTAAGGAGCGTCTACCTTTAAGCTAGTCGGCTTACTAGCCTTATTAACACCTAGCACTTGTAGCTACTTCTTACGAGCCTAAGCCTACACGTTCTTAAAGACGTGCTAGCGACATATTATCGAGGGGATCTCCGGAAACATAGTATCTAAGGCGTTTATTAAGCCCCTATTACGGTCGGTAATAAACAAGCCTAGTAATAGTAGGGGATCGTATATCTATAGAGCTGTCGGTGTTAAGCTAGGCTTATAGTAAGTAAGCAACAACTCCTTAAACTTCTTAGCAATCTATATATAGGTTACCTCGTCCTTACCGCCGATAAGAGCGAAGCTAAGGGGGATAGTAAGGTTAGTACTAGTGCCGGAAACAATGTCCATTAATAGCCGGTTATAGCGGTTGGTTTTGTAGGTGTTGTCGAGGATAATATACTCCGGATATTAGCGGTAAAACGACACTATTCGAGGACTAAGGACTATTAGTTTATCTAGCTTACTAGTATCGTTCGGCTTATATTTAAAGAGATATCCCTTACGCTCTAATATCTTTACGACTGCCTTAGCTAGCGTCGAATCGCCTTAGAGCAGCCGTCGAGCGTTCTATCGAGTATTGCGAATGTCTATAGCCGTCTAGATATAGTCGCCGTTAGCATTCTAAAGACATACGAGGGTAGTAGCTATACCGGCATTAGTATTAAGATTATTATAGATAGTAGTCCTTATAGCATCGCTTCGTTCGCGCCGCCGGTAAATAGCAAAGGCTCGAGCTTCTAGAGGCTAGCAACAATGCTCGTTATAAGTAGGTCGAACGATCCAGCGTCCGGCCGGTTTCTTTATGTCTTATAGTGCGATATCTACCTTTATCGGATAGCCTATAGTTAAGACCGCTCGTCGTACTCGTAAGCTATCCTTTGGCCGCCGCTTCTACATCCGTCCTCGATAACAGCCTAATACCTTACGAACGTAGTGCGTCTTCTTCTTGTTCTAGTAGGTTAAGTAGACTAATAGAGCATACCCTCGAGCCTAAGCCTATACGTTGTAAAACTCGAGAGCCTTTACGGCGCTCTCGAAGGTCTTACTAACCGGTAGAGGCTCTAACTCTTCGACCTCGTCGTATAGAGCGTCCTTATTAAATCCCTTACTAGTAATACCCTTACTAACAACATCCTTACTAAGGAATCGATTCGAGCGCGTAAGGTTAATAGATAACTTAGCGCCGGCAGCGGTAACGGTAACCTCTAACCTCTACGAATTCGTCGTTCTTATACTAATATTACTAATATTACTAATACTACTAACACTACTAACACTACTGTTTCTATTAAGAGCTCTACTAATCTTATTACTACTTAGCAGGCCTATTAACTCTTTAACATCCTTATCGATATCGCTCGAATCGTCTACCTCTTAAGCCTCTACCGCCGCCGCGTACGCCTCTCGCTTAGCCGCTCGATATACGAGCCAGTTAACAACATCTCTAAACGTCCGCGCGCTACGACTACCTCTAGCTCTATCGTTATCCTTATCTAGCATACTAGAGTCTTTAAGAAGGCGGCGTTTATATAGTAGCTACGATGCTATTAGCGGTAGTAACGGCGGTCGAAGGGTAGATAACACTAGCGCTATTAAAGAGTTTTAAGGGCAATAGCGACGAGGGGGGGGGGTAGAAGAGGGGGTAGAAGAGGTAGTAGAGGGAAGGACGACAACGCATATACGCGACACGCGAGGTATCCCGCGTACGGCCCTATATTGCACCGGAAATCGACTATAATCTAGGATCTAACTAACACGCGATATATAGGTAATATACTAGAGCGCCGGTAACTAGCAACAAGGGCGCCGGTCGATAGTATTTCCTACAAGCTGTCCTTGTTTATCTTTCTAAGATTAATGTCTAGTCGGTAGTATACTTACGGGTCTGGACCTTTATCCCCTAAAGCTTTACTAGGGTAATCCTATCGTAGTCTAATACCGAGATTAGAACATGTTTACTACCTTAACGCTACCGCCTTGTCTATAGCTCGTACCCTCTTAAAGGTAGAGTTTATAGATAGGGGGTGTCGGCTAACTATTAGTATATAACCTTGTCTGTCGCCGAGGCAGTTATTTACGCTTACTTAATATAGTAATACCGGTAGTAGCGTATCCTTATCGCATTATCTATATTATTACTCGCGTTACTACTCGTAGATTAGTATATTTGCCGTTTACTAGATCTATAGATCGACGTTATTAACTAGATATTACGATAGTAGTAGTATTATAGGTATAGAGGGCTTATATAAGGACTTGTAGAAGAAGGATATTATAGTTAGCCGTAGCTATAATAATAGCTATTAAGGAAGAGCAATTAGCGTTAGTAAGAATATAGCATAGTATACCTAATTAATAGTAAAGGAAGTTATATAAATATAGCTACTTCTAATAGTTAATAGATAATATCTACGAGGATAATATAGAAGTTAAGACGTAGCTTACGAAGGAATAACTACATAGACTAGTACTATTACTTCTTAGCTATAAACGACTACGTTTTATTAGCTATATTATCCGTAGGTATATCGCTAAGCTAGAGTAGGCTCTATATCTTATATTATAGAGGCTTATATATTCTAGATAGTATACTAGCCTCTTATTCGGTTATTTATATAGCTAGATATCTTAGGTCTTAAATAGTGCCGTAGAGCTACTATTAGAAATATTCGGTAACGAGTAATCTATAGCGATAGTAAGAGATATATACCGGATATTATAAGGAATATAGCGAGAAATTCTAGGCAATCCTAGCTCTAGACGGCTTAATTATATATATATCTTAGCCGTTCTCTATAGACCTTGTCCTTTATAATCGTAGCTCCGGACGGTTTAACTATATATATATCTTAGCCGTTCTTTCTAGATATTCGTAGATTCCGGCGTAGAAATAAGGCTAAGAGAGTTATTCGAGGGGCAACCGGAAGGCAAGATCTATATATATAGTAATAGTATATACCGTAATTACTACTCTATTATTCCGCCGTAGTAGGCTATTATTAGTAGCTATATATATCTTAGCTACGAGTAATAGGCCGCGAACTTCTTATACTTATAGGCTTAGATCTATATAGAGTACGCCTTCGGTACAAATAATAAGCTATTTGGATATATAAACGAGGGCTCGAATATTAGGGGCGAATATTAGCCGTACTCGGCCTACTACTTAGATATTACTATAGAACTATATCTAGTATTTAAGATATAAGGGCGGAGCCGAGAGCGTATATTAGGCTACGTTTAAGTATATATCTCTATCTCTTAATATAAGATACGAGGGCAGAGCCGAGAGTATATATTAGGCTATATTTAAATACGTACCTCTATCTATTAAGGACTATCTCGGCTAGTATCGATAGGATTAAGGGTAGAAAGAGTAGTTAAAGGAGCGGTAGTATTGTTGTTATTATATTAAAAGATTAAAGATGCGGTAGTACCGTTGTTATTACATTAAAAAAATTTTAGTAAAGGTATTTTAAAAAGTAGAACTACCGAACTCTACCTCGTAATTCTTAAATAATAACTAATCTTATAATATCTCCGTCGACTCTTGTATATTAAAGGGTAGGACTACTAAACTCTACCTTATAATTTTTAAATAATAACTAATATTATAATATCTCCGTCGACTCTTCTATAAGTATTACTAATTAATTACTTACCGTACTTCCTTACTACTTCCTTAGAAACTCTATTAATATCTCCGTCGACTCTTCTATTAGTATTACTAATTAATTACTAACCGGACTTCCTTACTAATTCCTTAGAAACCTACTTCCTTAGAAACTCTATTATTAATCCTTTTAGCTTACTAACTTCCTTTAGCGACTCCTTTAACTTATTTACTTCCTTTATTATTACTACGATATTTAGATTACTCGTAGGCGTATCTACTAGCTTTTCTAATACCCCGGTAAGACTAAGCCTATCGTTCGCCTTCGTATTAGCTAAACGATCGATAGCTATCTACTTATTTAATCTTAGTAGAAGTAGATACGCTACCTTTAGCCTTACTAGTACTCTTATCCTCGTCGCTATCCTCTCGATTATAAGCCCTCTTTAATCTATTTCTTCTTCCTTAGCCTTCTTCTTTAACTTCCGCTTACCCTTCTTATAATAGTTAGGTATTAATAGAACATTCTTAGTAGAAGTAGACGCGCTACCTTTAGCCTTACCCGTACCTTTAGCCTCGCTAGTACTATCCTCGTCCTCGCCGCTATCCTCTCGATTACGAGCCCTCTTTAATCTATATATACGGTAGTCCTCCTTCCGCTTATCTTCCTTATCTTACTACTACTAAGTCGTTATCTTCCGACTCTAATATACCTTCCGCCGCGTTATAAGCTCGAGCTACTAGCTAGACTCTAGCCTACTAGTACTAATTACCTTATTCTTTACGAGGTCTTAATACTCTATAATCTAGCCCTTATAAGTAGCATTACCGAGAACTATCCGCTATAGAGTTCTCGTCTTATAAGTAAAGAATATAGTAATTAATAGCTCCTTAATAGCCGCGTCTTAGAAGTTAAACATCGTCTACTATACTATAATCTAATACTATAATCTATCTACCGAGTATATAATTAATATAAGTCTACTCTCGCTTCTTACTACCCTTTAGACTAATCTTTAATAGTTTAGCCTCTTAAGCTATTATCGTCTACTATACTATAATCTACCTATCGAGTATATAATTAATACGAGTCTACTCTAGCTTCTAACCGCCCTTTAGTCTAATCTTTAATAGCTTAGCCTCTAAGCTATTACTATTATCCTTATTATCCGCGTTACTTACGTCTAATACCTCTACCTCCTTCTTCCGCTTTAGATCTAATATTAATATTATCTATAAGTCGTTAGATACGAATACTAATACGAATACTAGCTTTACCGAGCTTCTAGTTAATAGCTCTATAAGTAGCTAGTAATCGAGAGGCTAGTAGTACAGCTATAGTAATAGACTCTAATCTATGTACCGTATTGTACTAGTATAAGGAGCGGAGCTAGTAAGGTCGATTAGAGGGCCTATTAGTATTACGAAGCTATTACGTTCCTTATAATATAATACTAAATAGTATTTATAATAGCTCGGCTATAGCTACTTGTAGCTATATCTATATACTCGTTATTGCTACTATTACCCGTATTAGTATTACTAGTCGAGGGCGCGCTACTACTACTAGTACCGCTTAGAAGGGCTAGAGCCTATTATAGTCTATTAGGATTACGACCGCCGCTCTATTAGATATCTTTATTAACGTTCTACTTATAGTATTTGCTTTATAATACCTTAGAAGGGCTAGAGCCTATAAAGGTATTACTAATAAGTACGTCGCCGGTATATACAAGTAGTAGTATTATCTGCTACGATTAAGACGACGCCTTACTATATTAGATATATAATCCGAACTAGCTATATTACGATATAGTAGTATTAGTAAGAGTAGACGAATACTAATATAATACGTAAATAATATAAATATATATAACCTTCCGGCTTTAGCGGCAACAATATCCACTATACCTATTATAGCGCTAACGAGCTAGTAGGCTATTATACTAAACCTCCCTCCTTATTCTAAGTAGGATAGGTAGAATTAGGTAGTCGCTATCTACGAGCGCTACCTTCTATATACATATAATAGTATTTTAGTATACTAATTATAGCGCTAACGAGCTAGTATAGGTCTATACTATCGTAGTATAAGGCTATACTATATTATCGTTCCGGATTACCTTATAAGGGTAAGCGTAAATACGGTAAGTTTACGCCGTCGTTGGAGCGGAAGTCTCGTAAACGAGCTAACCGTTTTTACTGCCAAGGAGCTGGAAAAAGCGATAGTAAACATGTTCTAATGCCTACCGCTATTCACAGTTCAGTCAGCGGCAGATCTTATGAGGCAGGGTAACACGATGTCCGGTCCTCCCCTCTCGGCTCCCCGCTTCCTTCTTAGCTATAAGTCTCTCGATAGCTTTAGTTACCGACTCTTCTAGAGTAGGTCCTCCCCTCTCGGCTCGTCGCGCGGTTCGTCGCGCGGCACAGCAAGTGGACCAAGACGTCGTCTTGGTACCCCTGAAAAGCGTACCACGATGCCTGCAACCGTTCCTCCACTTGGACCCTCGCGTTCATGCGGCTCGTCACGCCGATCAATTGATCGCATGAGCAGACATCGTTTCGGGCGGGCACCGTGGAAGAACAGGCATGCGATGTCCCATAAGGGCAAGTCATATGGCGTGCTATGGCGTGAGGCAGGGTTGTGAGGGACACGGTCCTCCTTGCGCAGGTACATCAAGCTCTCGCAAGCTCTGCCGCATGCAGTTCGGTTCACGGTCGTGGTCCGGGTTGACCCCGACGTTGAACATCTGAACTCGGAAGTAACTTACACCCTCTTTCAACTACACTTCTCCCGTCTATTTGACAGCATTGATTGAGCGACCCAGCACAATTGCTATCAGCATGTCGAAGCTACGGAGCAACACACTCGGTGCTATCCGATCATACTCATTCGCTTGCTTTGTCTGCTTAGCAGGCTTCATGTATGGCTATGGTAGGTATATTTGAAGATTGCTAGACTACCAACGAACATTCGCTGACAACGAGCAGATACCGGTATCGTCGGTAAATACACCCAGCGGATCGCAACCATCCGGTTCTCCATGCTAACCTCGTCAAGGCGGCGTCCTCACAATGAAAGCATACCAGCGGGACTTTCGCTACAAGGACAAAACGACAGTCTCCGCCGTCATGGTATCTCTCCAAAACGTGGGCTGTTTCCTCGCTGCTCTGTGCATCTTCCCGATCTCCGAACGTTTCGGCAGAAAGAAGACCATCCAAGTGGCTTGCAGCGTGTTCATCATCGGCATTATCTTGCAGACCATTCCATCTCACTCTTTGCCTTGCTTCTACATCGGACGGTTCACCGCGGGCCTCGGACTGGGTGGAGTAACAGCCATTGTCCCATGCTACAACGCCGAGCAAGCGCCCAAGGAGATTCGCGGCCGACTGGGCTCTTTCATGCAATTGCTCTTCACCGTCGGCGTGATGATATCCTACTGGGTCGACTACGCAACAGTCAAGACCCTCCCCATCTCATCGGCACAATGGCAGATCCCCGTCGGATTGCAAATGGTCCCAGCTTTCGTACTGGGTCTCGGTCTGTTTTTCCAAAAGGAGAGCACGCGATGGCTGGCGAAGAAGGGTCGCAACGACGAAGCATGGGAAAGCCTGACGTGGATGCGCGCGGATAACGGCGCAGAAGTCAAGGCCGAATTCGAGGAAATCAAAGCTGGCATCGCCGAAGAGATTCGTGCGAGAGAAGGTCTCACGAATCGGGAACTGCTCGAACCTGCGAATCGATATCGTCTTGCTTTGGCGACTGGAGTGTTCATGGGACAGCAGACTACCGGCATGACTGTATGCACACCTTATACCGAGATCTTGAGCACCACGACTGACCTCTCCCCAGGCTCTTGCGTACTTCGGCCCGCAATTCTTCAAACTGCTTGTCGGATCATCCTCTTCGAACCTGCTCCTCATTACAGGTCTTTTCGGCGTGGAAAAGTTCACCATGGTGCGTAGCTCCCTTTCATCCTCATTTGCAGCTCTTGCCAAATCCGTGCTCACCTCCGCCAGGTCGGCATTTACCTCCTCTTCTTCAGCGAACGCTGGGGTCGGAAGCCCACTCTTTGGATCTCCGCCTTGGCCATGTCCGTCTGTTTTGTCATCGTCGTGGTTATGAACAAAACTCTGCCAAAGCCGATACCGGGTAATGCTTCTGCGGGTGGCATTGCCACTGTGGCCATGATCTTCTTCACCAATTCCATTCATCAGTTCAGTTGGGCGCCTGTGCCATGGTTGTATACATCCGAGGTCAATGCCCTTCCCTAGTTGCCTTTCTTGCTGGACCGTTGCTGAATTTCTTGCAGATCTTCCCATCCCGTATTCGCGAAGTCGGCGTTGCTTGGGGTGTCGCTACGGGATGGCTGTTCAACTTCTTGTTCAGCTTGGTGACGCCGTACATGATTGATGCTTGGGGTCTGTTCTCCCGCATTGCTACTCTTTCGTAAAACCATGCTGACCATTCACCAGGAAGCTATGTCTTCCTCTTCTACAGTGGACTCCTCGTCATCATGGCCATCCTGGGATTCTTCTTCCTCAAAGAGACTAAAGGGAAGACGTTAGAAGAGATGGAAGCTATATTCAACAGTAGAGCGGCGTTTGACAACGAGGCCGTGCGGAGGAAAGCACTCGACAATATCAGTGAGGACCAAGTGACTGAGGTGCGGGTCCTTGGAAAGAGCTCGGGATCGGAGCATGAGATTGGGAGATAATTTGAAAGAGTGGGAGAAGCTTGATCTGACACGCTGTAATGTCTCTTCTCCTTTTGTGCGGCCACTACATTGCGGCTATGCCGTGGACCTCCTCATGGTGCCTTTGTCTAGACTAAAGCAACAGCAGCCGCAAGGAGCATCACTGCTCCCACTCCAGTCCGCAACATCGCCGCATCACCAGTGCTCACCTCCGGCGGCATACTGCCTCCAGTGTCATTTTCAATCCCCCTGCCAATAACCTCCGGAAACAACTCTGTCGAATTCGCGTCCACGAAGATCCAATTCTTCACCGGCGCAGTCCCGTTCTCAATCATGGCAATCTGCTCCTCAGTACAACCCGACAGATCATACGCATAACACCACTGTAACCTCTGTTCCGGAACCTCGTTCTTCGCGCGGAATGTATCCGGTGGTCCCTCGGAGCTGTAAATCGTGCCGTCTTCCGCGGTCAGTGGAAGCTCACCAGTCGCGATGTCGACATTGTTCAGAGTTCGCATAAAGATCCGGTATGCGGTTTCAGGTGAATAGGAGGGAGCTTCGTGTCCGGCTTGGTAGACGCGGGCGAAGGAGATGTTGCCGTATTGACGGACCTGGCCGCCGGAGAAAGTGGCGTTGATTTGAATGTCGGCGTAGCCGGCGGCGTGGAAGGCCGTGGTGTTGGTGTAGTCGATTGCTAGGGAGGCTGCCTCTCCACCGATCCAGTTCTAAATTGAGGTAAATCAGCACGGCCCCGTGTAATTTGCTGCTGCGAACGACTTACGCAGGCATAGTCTCGATCACCAAACATCAATTGCACTTTGATGCCTTCTTCGAGCAGGTACGCCAGATCTTCCAACCATCCCGGCCGGACGTAGTCGCCGATACCTCGAACCGCACCACTTGATGCAGGAGAAGATTGCGAGAAGTTCAGAGGTACGCCCAGCGCGGCCTGAACATGCGGCTGCTGCAAGTAGCCCTGATAGAAGGGGTATGGGAAGTTCAACGGCTCGATCTGCGTGAAGTCGTAGTAGTTGCGTCCCGAGTACCTGTTGTACGGCGAACGGACTTCATCGTTGCAAAAGGTCTCCGCTTCCTGGCATAGCTCATTCACGGTGGCGTTGATACCAGTGTTCTCGGGATCATAGATGAGGGAAGCGTTACGACAAGCCCAGATCTGGTCTTGACAGCCACCTTCGCGGTAGAGAGCATCGTGCATTTGTTCTTGAATGGTTTCGTTGACTGATTCGATGCCGTAGGTGTTGTTTCGTACGATCTGAACATATGATGGCCATTGGACGAGGCGGTCGATACAGCCGTTGACGATCAGGAGAGTGTCGAGGTTCAGGGCAACGTACTCGCCATCTTCATCGGGCAAAGTGCCATTCTCAATACGTTCATTTTGTTCTTGGAAGTATGAAAAAGTCGCAGGGCCGTATCTTCCGCCGTACGACTGAGTTGACAGACTGATTCGATCGTCATTGGGTTTATACTCTGGGAATTCCTGAAACCATGACTGGGCGAAGTGCCACAGAGCTTTGGCACCATTGACAGATCCGCGAGTGGTTCTGTTCTGATCTTGGGAGGCATACGTGCCAACACGGAGTGTAGCATTCTGCTCGGGAATTGGATCGGTCTGGTTCAGTAGGGTTCTCTCTCCGGTCACGATGTTCGTCGAGACATTCTGTAGGCTGTCATAGGAAAAGCCGACCTGAACCGGCTGGTCCAGGAATAGCATGTTGACCTCGTTGTTCCACGCCCATTCATTGATGCGAGTAGAGTTGGAGTCAGCATTTACGAGGCAAGGTCCGTGTTCGACCTATCCACGATCGTAAGCTGTCTGTCATATTTGAGATGCCGCCTCAACTTACGAAGAGCCCATACATCGACGAGCTTCCCGGTCCACCGTTGAGCCAGATACTGAGCGGTGCATTCGCCGGGTCTTTCCTGCTCTCAAAGAACCAGAAGAAGGTGTTCACCGGGTATTCTGTAGGCTCGCCTAAATCATCAAAGGCTGCAGGTGGGAGATGCACGTAGCCAGCAAATGATCGAACGCCGGGCGTCGTCTCGCAAATCTCGGTCTTTCGAATGATGTCAGTGAGGAACTCAGATCGACGGTGAGAGTGAAATACCTCTTTGTACGAGATCGTGACATTGTTATCGAACTTGCTTCGTAGAATGGTGATGCCCTCCGGCTCGGGCAGGAACTGACCGAAGACCGACGTGGCTGCCAGCAGCAGCAGGATGATCTTCAACATCACTCCCTCGTCTTGAGAAATGCCAGAAGAACGAACAAGAATATACAAAGGGCGTCCAGTCGGATATGAAGTACACATGCCTTGCCTTTGGTAGTCGCCAGCGGGCAAGCAAACTTCCCACCCGCATGCTTGGAGTCTTGGCCCACATCTCGAAGGATGGATGGTACGGCCACACACATTGGTCTGTTGTATATCTCTTCAGGTCTGGTCTACATTGGCCAAGATTCGCGATGCCGGAAGAAGAAGGTAAAAGGCGGGACGCTGTGGGTCTTTGGAGGAAGTTTGACCCCGCTGGCCGATCTCCGGTTCAACCATGCGATGCGAACGAAGCTCAAGCCAAGAAGAGAAGCAGGAGGGAAGAAGGGAAGAAGGGAAGGAGACGAAGGGCAAGAGAGACTCGGGAGACGGTAAGTCATGACTAAGCATTGTCATCCTCAGGCACCCGTCAACCTCACTTGTTTGCCGGCTGTTTTGTCAGACATATAAAGGACACGACTGCCTCCGGCGGACTACTCGCCGACAAAGTCTTCTACCGCGGAGATGTGTACATATCCAGCTCCGCTCTGGCTCTCACTGATTCGATCCGGAGAAGAAAAGGACTCCGGACTGCCCACTGCCTCCACTTTGGAGTAAAGCATCCAACACCATGACAACGTCTTCCGGCAAGAAGGTCTTACTAAATCAGTAGAGAACTGCTATGGAACCGCGCAGGATATGTATGGGTCAACGTTGAGGAATACTCACCCGAGTGCTTTTTCCACTCGAAAGCGTACACCTCGTATGCAAGGTGAAAGGCGACAGCGCACGGCAGTAACGTCAGCTACATACTCGCAGAAGTATCATCAGGAAACGCCCAAATCAAAGCCTGCGCCTCCGGTCAACACATCTCTCTGCCACAACTCAAACGGGACCCTGGCTCGGGCTCCATTCTGGAGGCCAATCCGGCTCGAAAATATCACCCAGGGTATTGCTTCCCCCACCTCCTCCACCACGTCTGCTCGCTCCATCACCACCTCCGCCTGCACCGTCTCTCGGCGCTTGCTGCTGAGCTCCGGCCCCAGGACCAAAGTCAATATGCCCACCGCCACCTGCTCCGCGAACGGTATTGCGCATCGTCGCTGCGCCTCGCTGAGCTCTGCTTGCGCCGCCGCCTCGGCCTGTAGCGACTCCTCCTCCAGCTTGTCCACCAGAGCCAGCTCCTCCGGCGGCGGCGCCTCCTCCCTGACCACGACCAAACCCGACCAGAGTAGCCAGACCAGGACCCTGCTGCTGCTGGTGCTGCAGTTGCGGCTGGAATTGCTGCTGCTGCTGCATGTTCATGTAACCCTCCAGCAGATCGCCCTGCCTGCAGAGCCTGCTCCACTGTGTGTAGGTCTTCCAGCTCATGTAGCCCCTTGACATGGCAGTTTGCACTATGCGATTGATTTGATTGTCGATCTGTTGCAGTAGGGCTTCGTGCCCGCCACCGCCTCCGAGTTGGTTCATGCCGCCGCCGAATGGATTCATGCCGCCGCCGAGTGGGTTCATGCCGCCGCCGCCGCCGCCTCCGAATGCTCCGCCAAGAGGGAACATGCTGTAGATAGGAGCTGAGCTTGGATTTGTATGGATCGTGAGTGCTTGGTGATGATCGTCTTGAAGGATGAATGAAGTCTTTAGCGCTTTGCAGTTGTGAGTAGTTGGATGTAGAGTTATGGAAGAGGAAGGGTACTGGGGAAGTGTCAGGTATATAAGGAAAAGCAATCCCTCCGTGAATAATGGTTCGTATACAGTGCATGCTGACGCCTTCGCAGTGAATGATGTCGCCGCTATATATGGCCACTGGCTGATCATAGCAAACACTTCCGAGCCTCAAGATGCAGCAAGCGAATGACTTGGCAACGCTTCTAGATCATCCTTTTAGGCGCCATCATGACGGTCTATTCTGCATCCAACGACGGTGAAGCTGTATGTCACAAGCCATGAAATGGGACAAGAATACTGGCGCTGAACAAGAGCCGTTGCCGCTTATCGATTTGCATCTAGACATGGCCCGGTGCTACCTATCGCAAGAGGAGGCATATTGTTCTGATTCATACGGGCAGATCATCGACCAGCGCTTAACATTGGACAAAGCTACATACTGAAACGCTCAAGTCGTACGAAACATCCTGGCCTGACGTAGTACCCACATCAGAAATCCCACTCAGGGAGCTCATGATCATAGTCCGATGGATCCTCGAGTCGAGCGCCTCCCGTACCTCCTCCACCGCCCCGCGCACCTCCTCGGCCCCTGCCGCCACGACCTCCACGTCCTCTACCTCTGACATCGCTGCGTCGACTACCGCCGTTGTTTCTGCGAGTCCTATTCCTCGTCGCTGGCGCTCGACCTGTGACGCCTTCGCCAGCCTGTCCTCCACCACCTCCTCCGCGACCCATGTTTAGCATGGCTGCCAGTCCCGGGCAGCAGGCATCGTCGATCGCACCGCCGACTTCGCCGCTTCCTCCACCCCGTTGGCCGCCTCCTATGCTTGGCTGAGCGGGCTGCTGTTGAGCCATGATTTGCTCATACAGTAGCTCAGCCTGCTGGTCGAGACTCTGGTACTGGTACATCAGCAAGGTGCTTCCATAGCCCATCATTACGACCATGTATATTTCGTCGAGCTGCTGTTCGAGTTGTTCCAGTTGGGCTTCAAGCATGTTGCTGTCGATTCCACCTCTGGAGGGGAACATGTTGCCTGGAGTTGGATTTGAGTTCCTGTTCGTCAATGGGCTGGAAACTTCGTAAGGGTCTTCAGTGTTGGTAGTTGATGTGGGATGTGATTGTACAGGGTGCAAATAACAGGAGACGAGGCGATATATATGGAGTGGGTCACCCCCTAAGCGCACTGGTGAAGAGCGCTGCGTATACAGTGCATGCTGCCACTCTTCTCTTGAACACAGCAGCAGCTTTGTCCACCTGACTTCGGAGCAAACCTCTGATTGGGAATCACGATTCAGCAAACTCCCGTCTGCGAGATCATCGGACTGGAGTTCTGATCGCCAGGCAGCATGAGCCTGGCAGTCTTACAGATCGTAGTTGCAAGTAAAAACTGTATGAGATGCTTCAGACCGATTATCCAATATCGAGTTAGGGAGATCCGTGGCCTCAGCCTTTGAACTACGTTCACACCGAGGTGGGATTCGACTAGGAGGGGCAGATGTGGGACTCGTGATCCAACGATTGGACTAAGGCTATGGCGCTTGCTAAGGCAATGTGTGTCGTTGAATCTAGTTTGAGACCCTTTGAACGTCGTCTTAAGTTTAAGTCTTAAGTTTAAGTACGTATGCGCTCTCGATTTCTTTCCAAGGCCGTCATTGCTTTCAAACATCACAGCTTTGCAGCCTCGGCCAAGTGTCCACCGATGATCAAGACATTCACCAATCCTCAGTCCCAACGGTATAACTCAGCTACCGAAGATTTGCGGTGGCCCTGGAATCGTATTTCGAGCTTCGATGCTTCTTGAGAACATCAAGATTTGATCAGCAGGCTCTGCGCCCCGTTCCGCAGAAGCTTGTTTGCAACAGAGATACCGACATTCTCTGCTGTCTGATCGTCGAAGACCGCAACAGACGTTCCCTCGGCGACAATCTCAAAGGCTCCCTGAGCATCGAGAACCGCCGCCTTTAAGTGTAGCATTATGCCTCCCTGCCAATGCTCACGCTCGTCTTGCAGACCACTGGCGTCCTCCTAAGGTTCCGAAGAAGACCAAACTCCGATTGGCGACGAACATCCACCTTGCAGGTGCCGCAGCATTGCTCTTTCTGCCATCCCTCGCCACCTCGATGGCATGTGATTGAGATGACGAACAAGCTCCATAGTTTCTGGAGCGTCCTCGCAGGCCTCTATCCCGAGGGCACCCTGCCCGACTGCGTAAGGAAAGCGGGCCGCATCAAGTCGTTCGGTGATGCGGTCTTTCAGACTGAGCCGCGACGGTCCAGCCGACGCCGATATTATACACGTGAACGAAGACTCGGGTGCGCCCAATTTTGATAGGCGAGTATTGCTGTTGATTTGGGGACTGTCAATTACCCATGCATGTAATGCTGAGTCCGGGAATGGATACGTACACATTGCGACGGCACTCTCTTACTTCCAAGGAAGGCCAATTACGGCGGACCAGCGCTGTCCTCCTCGACGAACTTGTCCCGACCACAGACCCTTTGGGGAGCTCGTCCATGGACTTGTATTCGGAGCCGGCTTTCATGACTACAGCATCGGATGGATCTTCGCGTTCCGGTATAGCTGCAAGTATGCATCGAGCTGGCAAGGTAGTCGGCATTTCTTTCAAGCTGTGGACCAGGAAATCGCATTTACGAGACACAAAGGTCCGCTTCAAGTCCCGTAGTCCATAGGCATTTTCCAATATCTGACCCACCTGTTTGCTTTGCAAGGAGCACAAAGGGAGTCTGCTTGTCCGCATTGCCAACCACTGTGTGAGTCCTGATTTGGAACCTTGATTCAATAAATTCCGGTAGGCGGTGGCTCAAAGACGATATGATGAGACCGGCTTGGATGAGTGCAAGGTCTGACTTCCGACATCCGAGTATGAGTATTCGATCATCTCGTGCATACTTATCCAGCTGATCAAGTTCTGCGACAGGTCTATCCATTGTGTTTGGGGAAGCGGAGCAAAATGAATGGCAAGGTTATCGGGTGCGGAAAGGCAACGATTCCAGCACTCTCCGGTGCCGAGCGCGCTGAAAGGGGCAACTGTCCAATCACAGGGTGACAAGAAAGGAGCAGAATAAGATGCGAACGATGATGTGCTCTGCAAAGGTACCGCCCCGACTTGCACGACTTGCATTTTGGTCCCATGAACCTTTCATCGAATCACAAGTCCCCTAGCTACGACCTACCTCCTCTTCAGGCGCTTCGGAAATGGAAAGTGCATATGTCCGAGTGCAGAAGCGGTTGGGGGAACAACACATTTGAGCCGGAGTAAAGGGGTTGCAAAGGAGATGGGCTACGACTGGAGATGTGATCACCAGGCAGGATGAGCCTGGCAGTCTTACAGATCGTACTTGGAAGAGAACTCCGTATGAGACGCTTCAGAATGATCATTTAGCATCCAGTCAGGTAGTTCATGGCTTCGGCCTTTGAATTACTTTCACACGGGAGTGGGATTCGACTAGCGATGTCGTTCGAGACAGATATAAATGTTGGAAGCAGGCCAAAGGCGTATATCTACTCGCAATCGAAGCCAAGAACGCTGGAATGTCTCAACTTTCCTTCGAACCATCATCACTTCGAGACTCAATTCCATCTTGTTCCTCCACCGAACCCACCATCAGTTCCTCCCATCCCACCTCCCATCCCGGGACCCATTCCCCCCATCCCGCCCAGTCCGCCGCCCATTCCGCCGCCCATGCCCGCGAAACCTTGCACAGTACCACCCGGTCCACCTCCAGCCATTCCTGCCGCGAGACGTTCGTGGTACCGACGCATACATTCCGAGAGCCTCATTTGAACCTCGACCACACTCATCCTACCGCTGCCTCCAAGACGGCCTCCCACCCCGCCTCCGAATCCGCCGTTCATACCACCTCCAAACGGACCTCCCATTGAGCCTCCAAACTGACCGGCCATACCGCTGCCGTATTGGCCACTCATGCCGTTTCCGAATTGACCGGCCATACCGTTGCCGAGTTGACGACCCATGCCGCCGCCGAATGGAATGCCGCCTCCTCCGCCGAAAGGGTTACCGCCCATACCGCCGCCAAAGGGATTACGTCCCATACCACTGCCGAAAGCGTTGCCTCCGCTACCTCCCATCGGTTGCATGCTGATGGCTGGGTCGGTGTCTCGTTCTTGCTTGTTTTATGATAGTAGGGATTGATTCGTATCGGGAGCGTTGAAAGCATTTGATTGTTGTTGCGTTTGAGTGAATAAGTTGAGGATCCAAACGAATGGGTATATGAAGAAGGTCGCCGCGGTCACCGTCGTGAATGGTGATGTGTATACGGTGCATATTGCTTCGTGCTCAGTCAATGGTGTCGGCTGTCTGTGTCAGTGACTGCGGGTCTGTCTTATGCTGTACAGGCGTAGGAACAGCAGACTTTCCAAATCAAGATGGCATCGACACGATGCTGCATCTTGTGAGTCGGGCTGATGTTGGAGCACGCCTTCTAGCAAACCAGGCTTGAAGCAGCCAATGCGAAACAGAGGTCTTATTGAACAACTGAACGTCCCATTGATCAACTCGACTGATACATGTGGTATGAACAACATAAGATGAGACGTTGTCGTTGCCTTGTTGGACCTGACATATGTGTCGACCACCGTCGGACTCAGGGTCTGTTCCAGTACAATACAATGAACTATGATGATGGATCCGATCCTTGTTTCATATACATTGAAGATTGCTACAACTAGCTAGTCCAGCCTCCGTACGCACCAGCGTCCTTTCATCCCATCCGCTCACTATCTCATTCTGACAGTATGCTGATGATCTCTCTGAGCTGTCGATCGCCGAGTCCACCGTCACCGGGTACATACAGGGTCATCGCCCTCTCAAGCACACCACGACCAAGCGGATATCTATCAGTCGATCGATCAATCTCCATCAGTCTACCAATCTCCATCGCTAGACCCACATTACCTGGGTCGCTCTCCTGAACGATTCGCAGGTAGTCGAGTTGTGTGGAGGCGTGCCTAGCTCGGGCTCGAAAGTCTCTTGAACCCATGCTCGTGTGGTGGTCATCGGGGATTAGCACAATATTGATGGACGGATCACTGTAGGAACTCCGATGACTGCGGCTCGTGGACTGTGAACTGGCACCACTATGGCGGCTCGATCGACCGCCGGTGCGGTTAGTGGATTGACCGCCGCTGCAATTGGTGAATCGACCACTGGTGCGGTCGCTGATGCTGTCGTTCCTGCGAGGGACCAGTAAGGTAGTAAGAGAAGTGTCTCTGGAAGAGCTGCGATTGCCACGTCCGATGGACTCGGTGCTGTCGCTACTACCAGAGGAGCGATTGTCGCGGGCGCCACCACTGCGAAGGCCCCTGAGGGATTCCATGGCACTGCCGATGTAGGACCTCAAGCTTCCTCTACCGGTAGACTGTGTGCTGCCAGCACGGCAGCTGGAGCGGCGACTGTCGTGAGCACCTCCTTGATTGCCACCAAATGTCTGCGATGCATTGTTTGCAGTACTTCGGGGCCGGTTGTCGTGATCGCGACCGTTGTTCGATGGCATGTTGTCGATCTTTGGTTGGTAGTGATGTTCTGTGTGGATAAAGTCCTGGTAAGGAGATTGGTGGTTCGAAAGAGGCTCCAGAGATCTTCTGAGAGCCGGGAAAAGATGAGAGTCGGTAAAAGAGACCGGAATAGAATGAAGGCTCGAAGTCTGCATATATGGTCGTAAGTCGCGGGTCGCGGCAGTCGTGAAGGAAGCAGGATCTGCATGTGTGCTGCTTCGTTTTCATTGAATGATGACGCTGCTAGATGCCTGGTGCGTTCTTGTACGGTGAAGCAGTGTGATTGCACGGAATCTCAGTATGGCATGAGGCTGCTACAGGGATACAACACAGCAACCACACAATTCATCCAGGGATACCGCTAGCAGCACACTAAGCGTTCCGCCAGCCACTCGGTGTCTCGAATGCTGTTGATATCGGAGAACTTGGCCGAGTTTCGGTGGACCTTGGAAGATAGAGAGATCAGTACACATGTTGCAATTGCTTCAATGCTAATGATCGATCTCCTCCTCATGCTCCTCATGCTCCTCCTTCTTCTCGCAAGACTGCCCAGTCTTCAGTCTGCTTAGGGCGCAACAGTGGAAACCATGTGGGCAGATACCGGGGCTTGTCTCCGAAGGCGCCGCCGCATGTCCGTAACCTCCGTAGCCATGGGTAGCGGAGACTCTAGCAAGAAGACCTCGAGGGCTTGAGCGAGCAGGTCATCAATATTCCGGTAGGTAGCAGGCATCTTGCGAAGAGAGTCTGCCGGTTGCAGGCGGGAGAATGGGCATACAGCTTCCGCAGCTTGCCATGACTATCTGCGGACGCTTTGTGAGTATTGCCTTCGAAGGCATGGGACACGGACGAGACATATGCGTAGTTGATATCGGACTGTTGAGGACTGAAGTCGGATTGAAGGCTGCTCCTAGCATGCTGGCTTGCCGCTGACTAAGCATTCCCAGATATTCGCCAGACAGTAATCCGGCTGCTCCGATGGCGCCCTAAACGTGAGTTTATAGCTATTAATTAATAGACAATACCACTCGTTATACCGTTACTATATCTTCGCCGTCGCTAAGCGTACTACCTTACTACCCTTATATATATATATACGAATCCTCTACTAAGCTCTCGAAGTAGTAGTTCGTCGAGTTAAGGAAGTCTATAGGCTTCTACCGAAGGATCCCTAAGGA